>JADDON010000330.1:0-47913 GCA_017140175.1 Fusarium staphyleae
CCCCCCCCCTGACACACCCGTCGAGCCCTATCGCTAATCTCATGCAGGGGGTAAAATCTACAAGTACTTTCCTCTCAAGACATCGTTCCTCATCGCCATCCTCATCTTCGAGGTCGGCTCCGTCATCTGCGGCGCGGCCCCCAACGCCGAAGCCCTCATCACCGGCCGTGCTATCGCCGGTGTCGGTGCTGCGGGTATCGGCGCCGGAGCGTACACCATCATCGCTTTCTCGGCGCCTCCCAAGCGAAGGCCTGCCTTCACCGGCATCATCGGTGCTTCTTACGGCGTTGCCAGTGTCATTGGTCCTCTGCTCGGTGGTGCCTTTACCGATAACGTCTCCTGGCGATGGTGCTTCTACATCAACCTTCCCATCGGAGCCCTCTCTGCCGGCATCATCTTCCTCTTCTTCCAGACTCCTCGCACTGCTGTTCCTGTAGAGGCCCCTCTCGTGGAGAAGATCCGACAGATGGACCCGCTCGGCATCGTCTTGATGATGGGCGCCACTATCTCTTACATCCTTGCTGTTCAGTATGGTGGCCAGGCTTATGACTGGAACTCGTCTACCGTTATTGGTCTCCTCGTCGGCTTCGTCCTCATCATGGCCGCTTGGGCTTTTGCCCAGTGGTTCCAGGGTGAGCGCGCCATGATCTCTGGCCGCATCCTCAAGGACCGTACTGTCGCCGTCATGAGCGCTTTCGCATTCATCTTTGCTGGCGGCTTCTTTCTTGCTATTTACTACATCCCCATCTACTTCCAGTCGGTCCACGGAACCAGCCCTACCTCTAGCGGCGTTAGGAATCTTCCTTTCATCATTGCTGTCACCATTTCGACCATTGTCAGCGGTGGTCTGGTCTCAGCTACCGGTTACTACCAGCCCCTGCTCCTCGGCGGCTCAGTGGTCGCCACCATCGGCGCTGGTCTCTTGTATCTCCTTGATGTCGACACCTCGGTTGGCAAGTGGATTGGCTATCAGATTGTCGCGGGCGCCGGATGGGGCACTGCCTTCCAGATTCCCATGATTGCTGTCCAGGGTACTGTTGCGCCCAAGGACCTTTCCTCCGCGACTGGTATCCTTCTGTGTAAGTTCCTCTCGGTTCCGTTGATGAGTCTAAACATTACTAATGCGCCACAGTCTTCCAAGGTCTTGGAGGTGCATTCCTTGTCTCTGCTGGCCAGGCCGCCTTTGTCAACCAGATGGTGCTCGACGTCGTCAAGCACGCGCCTGACATTGACAAGGCCACCTTGATCCTTACTGGAGCCACCGAGATCCGGCACGCTTTCACTGCCACAGAGCAGACCGTGGTCATTGACGGATACATGCGAGGTCTACAGGTCGTCTTTGCCATTGCTATCGCGGCTACTGGCCTCACGACCTTGATTGGCCTGGCTACCCGCTGGAAGAAGCTCAAGCAGGAGAACATTCAGGGCGGTATGGCCTAAAGAATAATTTGGCCGCAAACCCGCATGATAGTTATGATGATTGAAATATAGAATACGACGGTGGAACGAGCTTGCTCTACTCATGATGATTGATGGATGATATTCGGGCTCAGTCTTGGAGATGAGCAAGATAGAAGGCGTTAAGGACGGAACCAATCTCATAAGACTAGTAATGATATAGAAAAAAAAGGGAACATTTCCATCTTGACTTTTGGGCTTGACACACATATATATGATATGCCTGCAGTACGTTTTGGTGTCATCTCGCATGTAGTAAAGTAGATTGTATGCCTGTTTGAACAAGACTTATGGCGAGATAAAATATTGAAGAAGAGACTAGCTTGGTTGGGATTTGCATGAGCTCTGACGTTAGATGGGAATCTACTCACACGTAAAGGGTTGAAATCTGAAATTTATGGCCAGAGACCCCAAATAAACACCAAATACGTTACGACCGTATGACATTCAAACCATGGAGCAAGACTTCATGAGAGGGTCGCGTGGAGATGGAGATGGAGATGGCGGCATCTAAACCTAATAAGGATAACATTAACATAAGCGGACCGGAACGGAACCGGCTCATGGCCGGCGGCGGCCAGCTTTATCTAGGCAATCGACACTGTTAAATAATCATGATGGCCAATAAGTCGCTATGATTATTATTAAAGGCAACTGGAGACGGATGGAGGAGCACATAAGTTAGTTAGTTACAGATCAAACATCCTACCGAGGTCACAGAAACGTTCTCTTATAACTAAGAGTCAAGTCGGCAATGGTGGCCATGAATAATCATTATAACACTTCTTCTTTAAATCATCCGTCCACTCTACAATAAACCGATCATAAGTTAACGTTAATAAAGGTTGTCTCTAATAAAATACGGCACCTGTAACAAATACTGGGGGCGGTACTGTGACAGTGCCGGTCCTGCATCGCGCCGCCGGCCATCGCGACCTTTCCGAAAAGAGGCAATAAATCGCAACATCCAGCCCTCAACACCACGAGCGTCGAGACACAGTTCCCCAGCTACGCCTCGAGAACCCTGCGTCCTCCACAGTTTGAGGAGGGGAACGTGTCTGTGGAGATTGTGGAGGAGGCAGCGATAAGTGAAAGAGAAAAGGGTAGCTGGCCGCTCCAGAAGCCTACCGGCCTGAAGCTATAAGATGGCTGCTGCCCACCTTCTCCTCAGGATTGCGAGATCCTCATATCCTCGTCTCTGCTCTTCTATACGCCCTGCTTCTGTGAGATCCTTGATGCTATCCTGCTCTCGCCCCTCAATCGCCCCTCCAAGCCGATACCTCACCGCGACACATCGCAGCCTCAGCACCATGGCCGACTTATTTGTCAACCTCGAGGCGCCCAACGGCGTCAAGTACAAGCAGCCGACAGGCCTCTTCATCAACAATGAGTTTGTAAAGGGCTCATCGACCCAGAAGATCACCTCGATCGACCCTGCGTAAGCAAAGCCATATATCCCTGCTCCGCTCAGGGCTTTCACTGACGCGATGCGATCGCAGCACGGAAAAAGAGATTGCCACAGTCGACGCCGCCAACGCCGACGATGTAGACAAGGCTGTTCGAGCAGCCTACGCCGCTTTCAGGAACCCGTCGTGGAAGAAGCTGCCTCCTCCTGAGCGAGGAGTCCTGATGAATAAGCTTGCCGACTACATTGAGCAGCGCAAGGAGATCTTTGCTACATCAGATGCCTGGGACAATGGTATGCTACATGATGCTCTTCTTTTTCAGATCGCACAATACTAACTCTCTGCAGGCAAGACGTATGCCGACGCCATGAGTCTCGACGTGCCCGAGGTTATCAACACCCTCCGCTACTACGCTGGCTGGGCCGACAAAATCCACGGCCAGACCATCTCAACCAACCCTCTCAAGCTCGCATATACACTCCGCCAGCCCATTGGAGTCGTGGCCCAGATCATCCCGTGGAACTACCCCCTCTCCATGGCCGCGTGGAAGCTCGGTCCTGCTCTGGCGTGCGGCAACACCGTCGTCATGAAGGCTGCTGAGCAGACCCCTCTCAGCATTCTGCTCCTCGCCGACGCCTTCAAGCAGGTTGGCTTCCCTCCGGGTGTTTTCAACGTTGTCAATGGTTACGGTGCCGAGACTGGCCCTCCGCTGGTTGAGCACTCTCTCGTCGACAAGGTTGCTTTCACTGGCTCGACGGCTACTGGCGCCAAGATCATGGAGATGGCCTCCAAGACTCTCAAGAACATCACGCTTGAGACCGGAGGTAAATCCCCTCTCCTAGTCTTTGCCGATAGCGATATGGAGGAGGCTGTCAAGTGGTCGCACATGGGCATCATGTCCAACCAAGGTCAGATCTGCACCGCCACCTCTCGCCTCCTCGTCGAGGATAGCATCTACGACGAATTTGTGAAGCGCTTCCTCGAGACCACCAAGTCCGTCAGCAAGGTGGGCCACCAGTGGGACGCCGACACGTACCAGGGCCCCCAGGTCTCGAAGCAGCAATACGACCGAATCCTCAAGTATATTGAGATTGGAAAGTCGGAGGGCGCTCAGCTGCTCGCTGGCGGAGAACCTCAGGATGCTTCTGGCAAGGGCTTCTTCATCCAACCCACCGTCTTTGGCGAGGTCAAGGAGACAATGCGCGTCTTCCGCGAGGAGATCTTTGGCCCTGTAGTGGTCATCACTCGCTTCACCTCCGAGGAGCATGCTCTCAGCCTTGCCAACGACTCGGTGTACGGCCTCGGCGCTGCCGTCTTCACCAGAGACGTTGAACGGGCGCACCGCGTCGCTTCCGAGATCGAGGCCGGTATGGTGTGGATCAACAGCACGCAGGACAGCGAGCCTTACATCCCCTTTGGCGGCGTCAAGCAGAGCGGAATTGGGCGCGAGCTCGGCGAGGCGGGTCTCGAGGCATACAGCAACACCAAGTCTGTGCATGTCAACCTCGGCTCTCGTCTGTGAGCTATTTCATTTGATGATGTATTATTCATGACTCCCTAGAATGAGTGGTTTGGCGCTTGGCGTATTAGACTGTTGCTTGGTAGCATCTTCATCTTAAATACGGTTGTCTATTTATTTATTTTGAATTATCTCTGGTGACTGAGGATGTTAAGAGGTAGAGAGCACTGCCACACCCCGCCAAGCTGTAAGAGGCGATCACGACTCTGCGACGTCATAAGTTAGCGAAGTGGAGAGCTTCCAACAGTGAATGACTTGAGCTCCTGCGATATTCATTCGTTTCCTTAACTTTGTGATATTCTTATTCTTACTACTCAACCATATTTACAATGGAAGACCATCCACCAGGTTATTCAGAGCAACTACCACCACCCTACGAAACCAGCACCAGCACCAACACCAAACCTAGCACCACCACCGCTACTGTTCCCCCTACTGAAGATACCCTCGGCCCCGCCACCCTCCACATCTCCGGACGCTTCATCTACTCGGCCGATCCTCAAGCGCCGCCGCTCTACGAGTTCTCCCACTCGATAGCCTACCTCCGCAACACAGACCGCAGCGTCAAAGTTGAGCGCGTCGACCCCGTTCGAAAGACCTCGGGCGGTCAGCCGCAGCTCACCACGCGGAACCGTCACCTCTTCGACCTGAAGCATCCCACAGCCGCCGAGTACTCCACGTTTCCGTACTATGCCGAGTCCGTCACCCGACGCACGCTCGGCTCCTTTGGCGCCTTCGTCTTTCGCTCTGGCGGGCTGCTGAAAACCAGTAAGGTCTATCGATTTCACCACGCTGTCAAGGGGAGTGATCGGAAGCTGGAGGCGCAACATGTTTTGTTCGAGGCGAGTCCATCGCGAGACAAGGCTGTGGGATATGAGTGGAGGAATGAGTCGGAGGGTTTGGTCGCAAGAGAGGTCAAGGATGCGCAGGCCGACAGGAGTCTGGTGATTACGGCCGAAATGAGCATTGAAAAGAGGGACGCCCTCGTTGCAGCGTGGATCATAAGGATATGGTGGGATCTGGCCAAAGATGGCCACAAGGCGATCAACATGATGACGGTAGGGTCTGCCAATGCTTATGCTATAAAAAGACCACTCGGGAATGCTGATAGGGATACAGACAAGCGCAACACGAGGTCAAAGGATGTTGGAGACGACGGTTTCCTTGCCATCAACATTTTGATGGACTGTACTAAACCACAAGTGCGCTGGATGGGAACCTGCCTTAGTTCACGGAGTATAGGCTTAATAAATATCCCACAGACTGATCTTGCCATCCTTGGCGCCGGCAGCGACCCAGTGCGTCTTCCGCGCAGTAGCTATTCGCTGGTCTTTGACACTGAGCCCGGCCACGGTCAGAGGGCCTGTTCTTTTGCTGATCATGTCATGACTTTCAGCCTTTTCTGACTCTTCTTTGACTGATTTGGTTTCTTGTCTGGCTTGGTCTGAAGCTGCGACGTCGGCGAATGCAACGGCGTAGCATCCGACTTGATGCCATTTCAACACGGCGAGCTCCTTCATAGTCTTGACGGAGTAGACCCGTACTTTAGAGTCCCAGCCTGCCGTAGCGAATATTCGTCCGTCGGATCGTATCGCAAGGCTTTGCTGGCCAGAGTGCTTGGTGTTGATGGTTTTCAGCGGGTCCCTCCAAGCCACTCCCTTTCGAGGGCCTGCAGGTTTGCCCTGTGATTTTAATGCCTCTGATAAGAAAGATTTGCCTGGTTCCGGCTCATCCTCGTCAGTGATCTCAACCACTCGCTCGGTGCTCTCGGGTGTCTTGGGCTCTTGTAGTGGGAAGAACAGGTCTGTAGGGATGGGATGCTTCGCAATGATGGAGTCGGCGCTCGAGGTGATGAAGAAGTCGTCATGCACGCTCAACGACAAGACAGGCTGTGAGTGAGCCTGGGAGTGGTACATTGTGGTCCACTGGCCATCGAGCTCGAGGCGCTGGACGGTTGCGTACCCGTTCTCGAAGGCTGCAATGAGGGTGAGGGCGTTCTTATGGTGGAGCAGAGCAAGGCACATGGCCATTCCGGTCTTGTCCTTTGCTTTGAGTGTGTGGATTCGCCTTTGTGATGGTAGAGAGTAGATATCAATCTATCAAATCCATCAGTATAGCGCTTGTATGTATCGCGCCAGGTGCAGACTTACAGCATCTGAGGCTAAGGTGTTGGGCACTGCTATGAGGATCTCGGACGCGGCGTCGAGAGAACCGGGAACGCTGGAAGACGCAGCAAATGCGCAGAAATTCAACGTATTGACCTCGAGAAGATGTAGCATCCACGGCTGTGCCCTCGGAGTCGGGACATCCTCGACAGGTAGCGCCGTGCTGAGATGCTCCTCGTCTGCCTCGCCAAGCTTCCAGACGATGAGCTTCATATCGCGCCCATGCCTGCGCATCGCCATCAGCATCAGGAGTCGAGATGCTCAGGGAGTTGCTCTCACGTGATTATCTTTTCGTCGCCCCAGCCGCGTACACCCAGAATTGCCTTTTCGTGTGCGCGCCAGACGGCTCGTGGCCTCATGATGGTCAGGTCCCAGAGGACGATGAAGCCATCGGCGTCGCCCGTGACGAGACGCCCATTAGACCGGATAAAGGTCGCAGCATGTACTTGGGATTTATGGCCGCGAAGGATGGATTTAGGTGATGGCGTGGAGGAGTCCATCTCTCTTTGCTCGGGTGCTGCGAGTTGGAGGTTGACAGGGGAAATTATCGCGGTTTCTGCGACAGATGTTGGCGGAACTTCAGTGCGTTTTGGTCCGGCAGCTTTTAACTTCAAACTCGCTGAATACTATTCTCGCCCAATGAGTGACCTGATTTAAAAAGAATGACTAGATCCATAAGAAATCCTATACTGAGACTCGAATATGAAGAAAAATGGCGCATTCGGTTATTTTATCACTGATATTCCCAACCCTATATTGGAGCTGGAGGTTCTGAGTCCAAACTGCAGTCTATGGCAGTAACTACAACGTACATTGAAGTACAACCACAAATTTAGGAATCAACGTGACGAGTTAGCTTATGATCTTCTCATCCGTATGGGCTGAGCTCAGCATGTCAGGGCCGATGTATTAGACTGGTTGTGTTCCATTGAGTCATCTATGGTCAACGGTAGCACTCGTGAAATACACCCTTAGCTATGCAACTCATTTAGACAGCAAGAGTACCATCGCACTTATACTGTATTGATCAAGGGCACATAAAGACTCCCGTTGCTATCTGAGAAAGGGCGTCTGGTAACAAAGGCACAACACCCAACAGCTAGTTAGTTAGATCGACTTTCTTGCAATAGACTCTGAACCAACTATGCATCCTTTAATCTTCACTCCTCGCACTACTACGGCTTCATGCTATGGGACAAGTATCGGCCAAAGTCAGTGACACCCTCGTCGAGCACCACGACGCCCGGTTGATTTTGAACTGCTACACTGGTTCAAAGACAACGTCCAGCGCATGTTTCATTAGCCTCTCAATACAAGCAGATGAAGCTGCGGATCACCAAGAGTGATGTAGACAACTACTGCTGAGACCTCACTTGTAAGAACTTATGGCTAACTGAACTACTCTACCGATGATCTACAAGGAAAACCCAAATTGAAAAGTATTGCCTTCCACGTTAAACAGAAGATATGTGTCCACAGTACAGGAGCCTAAAAATACCTTCCCAGGTGGCTCAACGCCTTGCTTCTGGCATCCAAGCTGGCGTCGTGTCGGCCTGGGTTTTCTGTCCCACCTGCCACCGAGTTCACGGACACAACTATCACGCTACGAGAATGATGGAAATCAGGCAACTGGCGCGTACGGTACGACCAGTTCTGTGTAGCCTGCAGCCGCACATGTCGCCTGATGTCGCCGCAGGTCAAGACATGGTGATTACACGGAAGGGGGTATATTAGTCTAGCAGACAGTTCAATAAGCGAATGTTCCCGCGGATGAATGGAAGAGTGAAATCAATACCGTGAATGGTTGCAAAGACAATTGCCGCTCGATCTGTCCGGCTTCCGGTAAGAGCCTGTAAGCCAAGTATATAATCCTGGACGCCACATGTGCGATACATACTGTACATGGATAAGCGGGCATATCATACTCGCCCAGATTCTCATGTTGAGCTTGGTTTTCTTTGTCAATTGTATATTGGCCATGCAGAGAAGTACTGTACCTTGTCTGCTCTGCTGTACATTGCCTCAACCCATACACCAGACAAGATATTGAAACACAAACGCCATGGTGCAATGGTCTCAGCATCTGTCAGTCAGCCTGCTCTCCCGGGCCACAGCCGAGATGCCACTCGTACTCGCACGACAGCGGATTCGAGACATGCCGTAGATTATTGCCTATACACGCTGTCTCTATCAACCCTGACAGAGGAGCCGCACCCTGGGACGATAGGGACAACTCATATAATTACAGCGCCCGGGTTTCGGCGGAATGACTCTCGATATCATGTGTTGCTTCCCAGGCTCTGTCATTTCTGGGCTGATGTACTCTCTCTCTCGTCTCCTCCGGTTCATTCTCTTTGCATTGTTGGTTACGGGCCCTATCGCTTCGCAGTCCTACCTCGGACAGTGGGGCAGAGGGCAATCCCGAACTGCGCGGGCTTCTGTTCCGAGTCGGCCATTGAAGATCCCGGTGTGGATTTCACATGGTTTCATTCATGAGCTTATGGTTGAATGTCTTGGAGTTTTGGACCTGAGAGATATACTGTCGTTCACGAACAGCGACGCCTAATCCTTTCCTCCATCCTATACACAACATCTCAGAAAACACCTCGACTTGCATGATAATCCACCCACCTGGCCTCCTGTAGAGAGCCAGACCAGATATAGCTGTGTCGGCGCACCAGAGACCCGATGATATCGCCGTGCTTGGTGTTAGCCTCGGTGCGGCGATGCAAAATGACGACCCCGAAAACAGGCAGACCATGCCCTTTCCACAGGACTGGCATGGCTATCCATCCATGCCATTTACGACGGAGAGCAATACTTCAAGCTTCATTCTTTCCTTTGACTTTGCCAATGCTCATCCATCAAGATTCCCGGCTCTCGAGGATACGGGCCTCGTCCAGGTCCCCTCCATTGAGGGCCCAGAAGGGATAACAGTCCAGAAATCGAGGAGATCGTCAAATTCCACTCCAGTCAAAGGCAAGAGAGTTCGGACCGGCTGCCTCACATGCCGTGAGAGGCATCTCAAGTGCGACGAGGCCATCCCCGACTGTATGAACTGCCGCAAGCGAGGTCGCGAGTGCAAACGAGGAGTACGTCTCAACTTTCTTGAAATTAACCTTCATAGGCCTTCTTCTGTGCCAGCTCCGATGGAGTGGGCAGGTACGCGAATACCGAATCGAGTATCAAGAAGCTGTGCTGATACCCGTGCCAGTCGAATTCCAAGACGAGTCCCGCGACATTGCCTCGGAGTATCAGGGCGGCCTCGGCCGTTATGCCCCGTATGACCTGGAATATCATCACACCAGTGATTTTGCAGAGGCGAAGTCTCGGAGGACAGAGCAGAATTACTCAGGGGCGGTTGCTGCAACTGATCGACCCCAGTCCAGCTCGCAGCGGCTTCCTGTCTATAATCAGGAACCCACCACCCCAAGGGCATTGGGGACGCCAGTCTGGCAGCAAAATGAGGAGACAGTCAAACTAGAAAATCTTGATGTCAGTGGCGGACTCGTGAGCGACGTTTCCAACATTGCAACTCCCTCATCGTCAACGTATGCGACGACCACACCGCGAGTCGATTCGGCTCAGGAGCAGCTGGTAGCCATGAGAACCCGTCCATCGCCGCGCCGAATCAGCCTGGGAGCCAACATGGAGGGAGAACCGCCACATCTAGAAAATCCTCTGAGGTCTGAAAGAGTTCCTGTTGAGCACAATCTCCAAGATAGCCCTATCCAGCGATTGCCAAGCGAGATGATCGAGCCGACTGGACGCCATGTTCTGAGCTCCGCCGAAGAGGTCTACTATATGCAAGTCTTTGTTGACGAAGTAGCCGTATGGATGGACTCATTCAACAAGGACAAGGACTTTGGCCGAAACATACCCTATCACGCCCTCAAGTCCACAATGCTTCTCAACGCTCTCCTCGCGTGCGGCGCAAAGCACACCTCCCTCGTCTCCCCAGAGAACCACGACAAGGCCCTGTTCTACTACAACACCGCCACGACCCAGCTTCTACGGAGTCTGCAGAATCCGGATCGGAACACTGTCGAGTGCGCCACCACGGCCATCGTCCTCAACGTGTACGAGATAATGTGCGAGAAGCCCGCCCAGCGGATGAGCCACATCGCGGGCTCCCGAGCCCTGATACGGGAATGTGGATGGAACGCAACGAGCACCGGCATTGGATCAGCGTGTTTCTGGTTGAATATCGGGATTGAAGTGCTCAACTGCCTGGCCACAAATTGGCAGACGACGTGGAGCCCTGATGAATGGGGCCTGGAGTTTGACCTTGCTGCGTGTAACCATGGGGACGACCTGTCAGACCAGCAAGTCTGGGCACACCGCATCTTATACATCGTTGCGAGGATAGCCAACTTCCGCGGCGAGCGGACCATGCCTGAAGATATGAACCCAAGGGAGGAGCAGATCTGGATTAGTAGTCGGGTATCACAATGGCATGAGCTCAAGAGCCTCTGTGACGACTGG
Organism: Fusarium staphyleae; assembly: GCA_017140175.1. NCBI lineage: Eukaryota > Fungi > Ascomycota > Sordariomycetes > Hypocreales > Nectriaceae > Fusarium > Fusarium staphyleae. The sequence goes on from JADDON010000330.1 coordinate 11,034, forward strand.
AACAACAACTGCCCAAGGACAATGCACCCGTTTGGCTATGTTAAGCCGTCCAAGTCAACGGCAAGGGTGACATTCCCTCGTATCTGGTGAGTCTATCTTCCCAAATTAGCAAAGCCAAGACCCTAACCTAGCTATGACCAGGTTGATTGAGCGAGAGGCAACCGTTGGCCGTTTGCTATATCACACTGCGCAGTGCATCCTGTCACAAACTCACCCCCTTGAATCCACAGCTTTCACTGAGAGCACGTGTGCCTTGCAGATATACCACGCCCATCAAGTATGCGGCATCGTCGCTCATACTACAGACCGCGGCGTCGCCATCGTTGCGATCCGCTGTCTGGCCATTGCAGGTGCCGTGCTCACGAATCCAGGCGAACAAGCCGAAGTTCTCGATATGCTCGACAGGATAGGCGCGACAAGCGGTTGGCGACTGGGTGCCGTGGAGATGGACCTCAAGAAAGCTTGGGGATGGGAGCGCGTGAAGCTGCCCTTGCCCGATCCTCCTATCGAGGCAGGCCATGATCATGGAGTAGTATCCGTCCGAAGGGCATCAACGACCTTGACGCCAGCCAGAGTATCAACTCCGCCGATGATGGCGTTCGTAGGGACAAAGACACTTGTGAACCCGTTGAGTTTCGCTGACTTTAAGCTGCCGAATCATCCATATCAAAACTGGTATGAGCCTCCGAATCGGCCGGGCCCATCGAATCCGCCTTCCCTGTAATAGTAGTGGTTTCACAATCAACTTGTGATTGATGAATAGACGAGATATGGGGCTGTGAGATGTTTAAAGATACAACACTGTGCGTTCGCAATCATGTTGATGAAATAGCTTCTAGACAGCGCTGGGTTCCGTCATGACTTATCTAGTTCTCTATCCTATAGTTCAACTCAGCAGATGAAGCAAATGTTCCAATGTTTCGTCTTAAACAGGGAGGCATCCAGTTCTCACTTTGAGCTTCCACCGGGCTGGAAATTCATACTATACCCGCCCGACTTTTCATCCTGCACCATCTGGAAGTTCTCCGTGCTCAGACCAAACGGCTTCAGTATCCCGTTGCCCAGATCCTTGAGCTTCCCCCACATCTCGCCCATCTCCTTTTCCTGGGCAGCCTTAGTCCGCGGCGGTAACTCTCGCAGTTGCGTGCGGACGATGCGTAGGTCTCCCTGCGCGAGGCTCTCAGGGTTGGCGGCTAGAAGCTTGTAATCCTCCTCGGCGCCGGCCAGGTTCTGCCAACCGCCCGCCTCGGAGCGGGCACGGGCACGGCGCATGAGGGATTTACAGCGGATGCGCTGGATGTTGGCCTTGAGGGTCTTGACGGCGTCATCTGTTGTGTCGGGAGGAGGAGCAGCGCGGGAGGCGCCGGAGCTGACGATCTCCTCTTCCACATCTTCATCGTCCGTGGACTTTTTGTCCTCAGTCTTTTTCTTGTGTTCTTCATTCTGCTGCTCTCCCTCGGGATTTAACAGAGGATCCTTGCACTCGAGTTTGTCCAAAGAGTTGAGGGCATCTGAGGCAGACTTGATGGCTTCCTTCCATTGCTCAAGCTTGAGGTGGCAGGCTGCAATATTGCTGTAGACGACAGCTCGGGGATAATACAGATACTTTGGACAAGAGTTAATTGCATCGTCATACTTGTCCAAGGCGTTTTGGTATTCTCTTGAGGAGAATAGAGCGTTGGCCTCCCCCTTCGCGGTATTTGACTCTTGGACTAGGGTCTGAACATGTTAGATATATGGTGTCAAGTTTAACGGAACGAGTTTATAATGATCCATGGGAACATGGAGAGACTGGGAGACATATTTCGCTAGAATATGGGGTATGCCTGGATGCAATGCGCCTTTAGGTGTCTGCAAGGACTTACTTCTTCCTCCTCTGGTGAGAACCTCAGCTCTTCACCATCATCAGCCACATCCGGCTTCTTTGTAGTGGCCCCAGCTTCTGGCTTCGTAGGCACCTGGTCATCAATATTTTCTGTTGAAGTCATTTTTGGCGTAGGATACACAGCACTTTCTGATGTCGACAAGACAACGGCCAACTATTGTGATGTGTTGAATAGTCAGATAATTGCACCAGACCAAGTAGGTCCTCTCGAGTGACGATATATCACGAGATTATAAACAACGGGGGTAGAGCCCTATCAAAGTCTCTTCTCGAAAGAACCGATAGTAGCAGAAGAAATGCGTGGCAAGTGAGAAAGTTGCGATAAACCCGGCGGTGATGTTTCCTTTAGATTTCGACAGACGAGCCTCACATTTCCAGGTTGTTCCACCTAACGATGCCCTAGGCCGTAGCAGGCTTAGCGGCCTCCAAAGCCCGCTGTAAGCTGCCCCGCCGCGGGGATATTTTTAGTGAGGGGTTCCCTAAGGCCGCTTATCGCAAGCCTGTCCGCGCCTTCATCAGCCACGAGATAAAAAAAACCTCGACGATCATCTCAGCTCTCTTTGTTTTTCTTCTTCAGCTTCTTTCTTTTTGTCACTGGCATTGGCTTTTCTCCTGGTTTTTTTCTTCAACTGCTACGCCTTGATACCCAATACCATTCTTGTTTCTTGTTTCTTTCCTTACATACTACCTTGTTGTCTCGCCTCGCAATGGCCTTTCGTACTGAGTATGTTTACTCGCCTTGTTGAGCGCCTCTGGAGTGTCCCTTTTTCGTGAGCCACACTAACCATGGCTCCGTCTCGCAGTTTCCCGCCCGTTCGGGCCTGTCTCTTCGACATGGACGGTCTCCTCCTCGATACCGAAGATATCTACACGCAGTGTGTCAACATGATCCTCGAAAAGTACGGCAAAGGCACCCTGCCTTGGTCTATCAAGGCCAAACTCCAGGGCCGACCTGGCCCCCAGGCCAACAAGATCTTCCACGACTGGGCCAAGCTTCCCATCAGCCCCGAGGAATACGTCGCCGAGAACACGGCGCTGCAGAAGCAGCTGTTCCCCCACACCAAACCGCTTGCCGGCATCGTGGACATGCTGGGAAATCTCGGCCGCACCCGCTACTGGGACGTCAAGGATGGCGCTGCCGCGGCGGAGGCCAAAGCCAAGGACCGAGCCACCGAGCCGCATCGAGTTCACATCGCCCTGGCCACCAGCTCCCACCTGGGCAACTTCCGCGTCAAGACTGATCACCTTCAGGAGCTCTTTGCCGTCTTCCCTTCGAACCGCCGTGTTCTCGGCGATGACTCTCGTCTCACCCCTGGTCGCGGCAAGCCTCTGCCCGATATTTTCCTGCTCGCGCTCAAGACCATCAACGACTCCTTGCCCGCTGGCGAGCGACCCATCACCCCCGAGGAGTGTCTTGTCTTTGAGGACTCGGTCCCTGGCGTCGAAGCTGGTCGTCGTGCTGGCATGCGCGTTATCTGGTGCCCTCACCCCATGTTGAAGAAGGAGTATGCCGGACGTGAGGACGAGGTTCTTGCGGGTCGCACGGGCGAGGCCGGAGACGTGGACCTCCACCAGGTCGGCGAGCTGGGTGACGGTTGGGCTGAGTACATGCTCAACCTTGCCGACTTCCCCTACGAGAAATTCGGCATTTCTATCCCGCCCGCTGAGGTTGAGCAGGAGCCGTGCATGAAGGAGTCTCTCGACGCGGTCGTTGCAGAGGTCGAGAAGGCTTGAGCCTGTTAGCGGTCAGCGGCTGGTTGCACGGCCGGACGCAGTTGGATTCTCGGCCCGCGCATCATCTCAGATGCCGGGGTCTTGGTGTGCTCTTTTCTCATTTCCGGATAAATGGAAGGGATGGATAGACAAAAACAGGGGATTGGCTAGATGGCAAACTCATGTGAGAGATATAGACTGCTTGGAGCGGACAACACTTTGGAGCTTAGATGCTCAGATATGACCACGAAACGAATACTAAAACGACTTCTCATATGTCCCATTGCACTGGGTACTTAATCCGGTAACCAAGTGCCTTAATCGAGGTCTTTAATCTGTTTGCACATTGCAATATGCCCACTTGCATTGTCGGCTTCATGTGCATTGATTAGTGTAGCAGCTACCAGCCGTTGTGCTAAACCACCGCATCTTGTACTGTGCCCTGCTAGACATTCCGTCTTTGACTTAAAACATCCTATGCGCCCAGATTCTGCGCAATCCTTTCCCTTTGGCTGTTGCTACGTATGCGTCGAAAAAGTCTATATGAAGCTCGAATGACATGGATGTGGAAGGTTACATGACCAAGTGAACGATACCTGTCTTCAAGATGTCGACGGCGGTCAGATACGCTTTAGTCTTGCTTGGTCTTTTCAGATCGGCCGCATTGATTATGCCTTGCGAGAGCTTCGCGATGACTTCGATCTGTGCTCATTGCATAGACTCTACGGTGTGAATCATAATGACTCTATCTCGGATGAGAAAAGGCTCTCGCCCAGGGAGTCATACCGCATCTCGCATACTCTCCGCCGCTTCCAGGTCTACCACAATCTCTTCATTTACAGAGAGGGGGAGTTCGACTTTTCCCAAGCGACGATACCGAAGAAGAAAAAAGCTAGGAAACAAAACCGGAGATGAACCAAAAGAAGCTGTTCTTCCATTGGCATTCGCCCTTGGTCACCGAGCAGTCTGCCAGTGTGTACGATTATCTTAAGGAGAGAGTAACTTCTGTGTGTCCTAACGTTTATCTCGTCCTTGAAACGGATGACTCCTCTTCTCCTGTCTTGAAGTGGCTCGTTTTGATATGCCCGTATTGCAAATAGTCATACTGACCATTCCGTCTGCGGCTCCAGCCTACCGACAAGTCGTCGTAAACGGCTTTCAATGGGAGAAGGACCCGACAGAGTGGCTCACCTAAAAGACTCGGCAATGTGTGAGCATTCTTCAATACCTAAGTATATTCTCGAATTCTTTGACAGGCAAAAGATGTCGCTTGGTCTCCCTCAGCTACCCCCGCTCCTCAACGCAGAAAAGCTCAGGGAGTTCAACCATGGCACAAAATCAAACGCAAAGCACGGAGTGTAGCGTATGGCGGAGGCGAATATGGACCACCTAGCTAAGGGGGTCGATTCTGATGATATTGTGAAGGATGCTCACCCACGTCAGATGTGGACAAAGGTCTTCTATGATTGAGTCCATCAGCGGTTTCATATGTGAGATCATGCCTTTTCTCCCATGAGGCTTGTATATGGCTTGAGAGGCATTGGTCATACTTTGTGGGATGACAAAAGAATGGAGGATGAGGCTTGGAAAGGAACTGGCTGGGGATGCTGTTTTATGAGTTCTTTCAAGGCATTGCGACTTTCTCTGAATAGTGCTGTCAGATATTTTGTACTATCGGTACTCCTTACTACGAATTGTGTTGCTCGGCATAGTAGCTGGCTACCTAGGCTTGGACTGTTGCATACGTCACATTGTCAATGGGTTCACACGTTATGTAGATGCCAGGACGCTGTATAGAATCTACAAGAATCGAAACAGTTCAATGTCTTGTATACCAGTGGCAAGCAAGTATCTGGAGACACATACATTCACATGTAGCTCGGTAGTATCACCCATGATTGAGTTTGACATATTAGAGATTGATCGTAATCAAGTCTATTTGGCTCTATCTATTGCCAGCCTCCAAATCCACCAAGTCGAGGGCTCAACACGAATGGGATCCTCCAATCCCAAGTGTCATTCCTCGTTCCTCCATGGTGGTAGTCTAACAGAGCAGTCCGTCTATTGGGAGCCCAAGTGTGCAGTCATCCATTACCAAAAGACGCACCCATAACTTTTTTTGATCAACGCATGACAAAGGAAACGTGGTATGTGGTCATCAAGAAGAAGAAGTCATAAGACATGGTCGAGTATATGTCGCGGGTATGATGCGATTACAGGTCATCCTCATCGCTAAACACCTCCTCACCACGCTTGCGGCGGGCCATACGATCTGTAGTCTGGTTAGCTTGTGTTTCATGTTGAGTGTTTTCGGGTGAATCGACTTACCCTTCTTCTTCTTTCGCGCCTCAGAAGAGCTCAGCTTGGCCTTCTTCTTGGTGCTGACAATCTTGTTGCCCATGGCGTCGAACTTCTCCTCCTCATCATCCTCACCAGCCTTGAGACGAGGACCAGCACCCTGGCCCTGGACCCAGTTGTGGCCCGAAGGAGTCATCTGGCCATCCATGACGGCCCAGACTTCCTCAGTCAAGTCCTTGGTGAACTCGGCAGAGTGGGTAATGATGATGACACCACCCTCAAACTTCTTGAGGGCCTTGGACAAAGCACCAAGAGAGTCACGGTCAAGGTAGTTGGTAGGCTCATCAAGGACGATAAGATGGGGTCGCTGCCAAGAGCAGGCAGCGAGAACAGTCTTGACACGCTGGCCGCCAGACAGACCACGCATGCGAGAGTGAGAAACAAGCTCAGCGTCGAGACCGAAGTTGGCGCAGTGAGTCTCAATCTCCTTTCGGACCAAGGGTCGGAACTGACCAGAGGCGAGGGCCTCCTTCATATCGACATCGGCAACCATCTTCTGATGCGAAGCCAAGAGCTCGTTTCGGGGAAGCCAGGCGTTGTCGGCAGACATCATGGGAACCCATCGCTCGTTCTTCATACCGATATTCTCACCGAGGGCAAAAGAGCACTCGTACTCGTAAGAGTTCTTGAACTTTCTTCGGCTGTTGATGCCAATGACACGACGCTGGCTACCCTCAACCCTGAAGACCTTGTCCATAGCCTTCTCATCAGCCTCGGTGATGATCTTGTTGGCACGATCCATGGTCTCACGATCCTCACCAGTCTGGAATCGCCACTGGATATACTCAGAGGGAGTCTTATCGAGGTGGTTATCGATGTGAGCGAAAGCGTGCTGCTTGATGTAGGCGATACGGATGTTCTCGTGCTGGTAGATCTCACCCTCGGTGGGGATAAGCTCACCAGTGAGGACGTTGATCAGAGTAGACTTGCCAGCACCGTTGGGGCCAATGACGGCAATACGAGAGCCCAGGGAGCACTGGAAGCTGATGTCCTTGATCTGGGGCGTAGAGGTACCAGGGTACTGGAAGGACATCTTGGTGGCACGAAGGATGGCCTTAGCCTTGGTCTTGACACCCTCGAGGAATCCGGGCTCAGGGAAGCTGAACTCGATCTCGGAGGCACCGAGCTCATAGTAGGACTTGGCAGAGGGAACGCGCTGGACAAAAGCAGCGAGGTTACCACGGTAGCGCTTGAGCTTGAATCGCTCGTAGTGAACGATGTGCTGGCAGACGTTGTCGAGGAAGCTGGAGTCGTGGGAGACGATGATCGAAGTGCAGGGGGAGTTGGTAAGGTACTCCTCGAGCCACTTAACGTTCTTCACGTCCAAATGGTTAGTAGGCTCATCGAGTAGCAGGATATCGGGAGCCTCGAAGACAGCACGGCACAGAGCCAGCTTCATCTTCCAACCACCAGACAGGGCAGTGATCTCGCCAGAGATCATGGTATCGGTGAAGCCAAAGTCAGACAGCTGCTTCTCGACATCGGCCTGAGTGGTGGTGACACCAGCCTCGCCAAGCTTCTTCATGGTCCAGTCAATGGTGGTCATCTCAGTGTCAGCAGAGTCCAGGTCGTGCTCGACGAAGACAGTCTTGACCTCGCTCTGCTTAGGGAAACCCTCAACCTGCTCGTTGTTGATGGCGCGCATGAGAGTGGACTTTCCGGAACCGTTGGGACCGCAAAGACCGTAGCGCTGACCGCGCTTGAGACGGAGATGAGTCTGGTTGAGAAGAATCTTGGCACCGTAGGCAAGAGAAAAGGTACAGTTGCAGAGATCCTCACCCTCCTCCTCATCCTCCTCAGCCTCGGCGGCAGCGACGGCACCGGGGAGGGACTTCTTGCGGATAGTCTCGACGATAGACTCAGCGCTGTCAATGCCGGCGATGACGGCGACGTAAGGCTTAAGGTTGTCAACCCAGATGGTAAGCTCAGCCTCCTTCTCGTCAACGAGCTGGCCAGCAATGGCAGCGATATACTCGGCAACAGGGACCATCTTCTCAAGATAGTTGGTGAACTTGGGGGAGAGAGCCTCCTTGACCTTAGGGAGAACAACGTTGATAGCACCATCGTTGCGAGCCTCGGGGATGACACCATCCTTGATGTCACCAACACGGGTAAGAGTGTCAAGAGCCTGCTTGGTCTTCTCACGAGCCTCAGGATCAGCCAAGTTGTCGTAGTTCTTCTGGAGACCGGGCATCATCTTGGGCAAGAAAGGAGCAACGATATTGGGGTCGTCGACCAGCTTGCACATGTTGTCGACAATGACGGCAGTCTTTCGCTTGATACCAGTGTCACGCTCAGCGAGACCACGATCCAGAAGGGGAACCATGAGGGCAAGGGTAGGCTCCTGGACCTCGGTGACGAAGGTGGTAGCACCGAGCAAGTGAACTGTCTCGGGGACGTTCTCGGGCTTGGCGATACACTTGATAAGCTCGGGAATGAAACGCTCAATATCCTTGTTGACGATCAACTGGCAGAGCTGCTCCATAGTCTGGTAAGCACGCTCCTTGACCTCCTTCTTGGTGTCCCACATGGACTCGGAGATGACAGGGATCAGCTCAGGGACTCGGTAGGCGAGCTGAGCAGGAGAGCTCTTGACGAGAGCGTCAATGAAGTCGAGAGCAATCATCTTTTCGGGCCACTTCTGGGCGCTTCGGATGGACTCCATGACCGAAGTGAGGGCAGCCTTGACGGCGTTGGCGTTGATGGCGCCAGCGATGGCAAGAACAGCGCCCTGGGCGGCATTCTTGACAGAGGTAATCTTGTCGCCAACTGCGGCAAGAACGGTGGGGAGAAGAACGACGAGGTAAGGCTCGACGGCAGCGGAGACCTCGGCGTGAGAAGCGATGGCCTCGATGGCGATGCAAGCCTTCTCACGGGCGGTGGCGTCCTTCTTGCTGGCGAGCTGCTTCTTCAGGCCCTCGATGACACTGTAAATCTAGTTAGCACTGTAAATCCCGCTAAAGGTTTTTTTTGTGGGCGCCGGTGACCAAAAAGAAACTAGCGCTCGGAGTTTGCTATCAAACAGAACCTGGCGGGGCAGTGTTGAGCGGCACAGAGGGGGAGGGGTGATGGAGGGGCGCAGAAAAAAAAACTGCCACCCGTCGAGGCAATGAAGCCCATACAGGGTGCTCCCAAGTCCCAGCCGCTCCTTTCGTGCAGGGCATTTAGACACCAGATGTGCCGAAATTGCCTTGTAGTGAGAAGTGAGGCAGAGGCGAGTGCATGAGATGAACCCATGCGTTACAAGTGAAACGCCCACGTGCCCTTGTGCTCGCACAACGCCGCCCAAAGAGAACAGGCAGAAAACATTTGCGGAGATATAACTCACTTGTCAGGGACAGCCTGGTCGCCGATGCGGCCGTTGATGAAAGAGGCCAGCTCATTGGAAGACTCCTTGATATCAGCAGAGTCCTTGGACACGGTGAGCTTCTGGAAAAGCTCGTCCAGGACCTTGATCGACTGCTGGTTCTCGGTAGGCATGTTGTCGGTTTGTAGTTTTATTTTAATGTATTAGGGAGGAGGAGGTCGTCGGGGCCACAGATCGATGGAGGAGTCGATTCTGTTCTAGTCGGCGGCGATGACGATAGAAATTCCTCTTGGTAGAGGGGGCGGGGTCCGTTCAGAGGAGATTAGTCCAAAGAACAAACGAGGACGCGACAACGAAAGGAAGAGAGTCGGAAGAGGTTCGTCTGGAGGAGGACGACCACGGAGAGATGGAGGAGGAAGAAAGAGAAAGAGAGGGAGATGAGGAGGAGAAAGAAGTCAAAAGGGAAGAGAGGAAAAAATCCGGAGCTACAAAGTTTTATGTACCTCGCTGCCCCTCGCCTCCCACTGCAAGGCCACACTCAGGGCGGGCAACTTTTTTTTTTTTTCATTTTTCGCTGGGGCACCAAAATTTTCACCCCTCTCACTAGCCTGACAGAAAACCGAGCCGGGCCTCCAGTGCGAGCTATTACCTCAACACCGATCTCGTTTTCTTTCACCCACCTGCTGGGCTACCTTACCCCTCCACCACCCCTCCTTTTCCTCCACTCCCTTCGCCGCTGTGTGCGACTCAGGCTTGTGTGTTTATCAGCGGAGGACTCGACTTGACTCGACTTGATTGGATACTAGGGCACTCAAGGTAGGAAAGTGAGCGAGGGCGGTGAACGCTTCCTTGTGTGGCAATGAAGAACTCTCCAGTAGAGTTCGGAGTAGACTACTCTGAAAAGGTCCCTTTGGCTAGACCGATGCAAGCAAGCATCGAGGTAATGCACCTCCTAACTATGCCGTGACGCCCCTGGAAGAGGCAATAAGATGCAAGTGGCATCCGGAAACGAAGTCGAGAATGCTATAAGATACGATCATATCATGGGAACTTTCCACATGTGTTGCGGTATATTCATCACCTCTGCCAGTCATTTTGGTGCCCGGCGTTGGACTCAGCGCAAGCATATCCAATTTTGGTTGGGCTCTAATTCTCTTCAATGCCTTACAGCCGCGGATGTTGTCGGATGGATACTTAGGTATTGGTATCAGAAGGCTGGCAAGGCTCTTTCTTCTTTACAGATTGGCGGAGCAAAGCTCCAGCTTTTCTTTTGCCCACCTGTCTCCAGGAGACATCCACTTCCCGCCGTCTCCATAACGACCTATTTACCTATTTGGTCGTTTGTTGTATCATATTCCGTTGATTTAGGTATCCTTCAAGGTCGATGCTCAGCCAGCTTTTTACTATCAGTGTTACTGTCGAGTGCCGACGATCTAGCTTGTGGCTCATCTTTTTGAATGAGGCCGTTTTCTCCGTATTCGTACTCTAGTTCTCAAAGACGTTGGACGACTTGAAGATGTTCTTGACCCACCACAGAACATGTGTCGGCGTGTGAGACCCTGCTTCGACTCGGGCAGTGAGAAGCAGCCACTATAAGTTCATGCTTTTGAGATTAAGATACGATCCTGCTCTTCCAAGGTGTTTGAGGTACGAGGCGGCTGTTTGAAACCACTAAAAAATGATAGATGATGCCCGTGTGAACTCCAACTTTCTGTTATCTCCGGTCTTTTATAAAGTTCAAAATTTGGTTGGCAGTTTCCTGCGATGCGGTTCAGGTTCCCAGGTAAAGGTGCCTCAGGCTCTAAGGTTCAACTAATACCCTTTGAGCATCTCCCTCAACTAGGTAAGTTAACGTACCTCGCGCCCTTTGCATTCCTATCTCCTCTCCCTTTCTTTCGTCTGGTAGAAAGGCTAGCAAGGCCCCTTCAACAAGCAACGGCGTCTCCGAGTACAAGTACCATGTGCTCGTCTTCCGCCCCTGTTGGCCCATGCCCTGCTGATGCTGACGGCTGTGGAGCCGGCTTTATTCACCAGATTCTGCCATTCCCAATCGGTTCCTCCGCCACGTTGCCACAGCACATCTATTCTAGTGGTCCCTTGCCCACAGACACAAAGAAACATTCCTCGGGGAGAGCTGGCTGGCTCTAAGACTGTTCTCGACGCGATGATCTGCAGGCACTTCCTCGGAAGAGCAACTGCGTTCAGTCAGGGATCGTTGTTATTCTGCTGTGTCCATCGATGTTCAGCCTGGCTCTAATATCGCGGGGCCCCGGAGTCTCTAAACTCTCCAGGTTCAGGCCCCGACAGCTCACCGACTGTCGCATGTCGCGCATACCGACCCCGGAAACAATGAGACTCTCGAGAGGGCTCCGCCGAGATACCTAGGCAAGCCACTTCGGTCTCAGACCATGAGACCCTTTGAGAGTTGCACTATCTACCCGTGCTGCGCTACCCTCTTTCTTGCGAGCAAATGGAGCTGCCAATGCTTTCTCACTATCCAGCTATATTAGCGTTCTTCCGTAAATCACCTGCACATTATGGTGCTCAGTATGATGGCAGGCTCTGCGCACCTTGGACGTTACTTCCATGAGTCTCTTCGGACCTGACTTCAGGCACCGTGCAGGAAGACCTTCTTACACCCAAGTTCTTAGAGACCCTTTTCGACTAACCTTGCGTCTTCACTCTCAATCCTATCCAAAAATGAAAGATTCTTTCCTCATACTATCCAAAGTCAAATCTTCAAGGAACTTGATTTTAATCTCATTTCTGCCGAATCAAGTTAATTCACCATCTCCTACCAACAACCAGGACGGTTTCCATCAAGTCTTTGTTTAATGTGCTGTCTCTTTCAATGCTGGCCCTATTCGCAGAGAATGGCCATGCTTAATTTGGGATCTCTTTGCCCTTCTATCTCTTATTTTCTCCTAATCAAGGAACAAAGAAACGACTCTCGATGCAACCCGTAGGGTAAATGCTGGTAGAGTTACCCACCATCATGACGGGACTCAGTATTGCATCGTCTTTATTCTACGTAATTTGCTTTGAACCGGACATGCATCTATTATTGGCAATGGTAAGCCAGCTTTCATCGTTATGAGCTCTTCTTCTTAGTAATGATGTGAACTGGAGGTTGTTTACACCCGAAGCCAAATACAAAGCCCCCCCGAACATCTTGGAGGATTATTGAACAAACATCTTGCACTTCTATCCAACAGACTCGCATACCGACACTACTCTATATACCCTTATTTTTACTAAGAGCTTATGGCCTCAAATTCTTTGCCTGGCGCACCTCCCGGTGGGCAATCCAACTCTACTTCTGCTCCGACACAGTTAGGGCATTTACCAAGTCTAGCCCAGGTCAACTCTAAGCACCCCTTTACACCTGCCAAACCCACCAGCAAAGGAAGCTGGGAACATGTTCAGTATATTCCACCGTGGACTGATCCACACTGGCAAGACAAAGGCCACGAACGAGAGAAGACGGAGTGGAAGATCAGAGATGCCGTTTTAGACCAAGTGCGTCCAGCTGTTCTTACTCGAGATCTGTTCAAGGGACCAACCAAGTACGCCCATCGATTCGGTATCTTTCCTGGTCGAAACGATGGACGCTCGAGGACTTCGCCTACTCGAGCCGAGAGCCGCAAACTCTTCCCCGCGGCCTCCCAGCCCCAGGGACGTATCAAGACTGGGAAAGACTTGTTCGACGGGTTTGAGCAGGCAGCACTCCAAAGTGGACGTGCCATTGATGACTATCTGGCGGATGAACGGCTTGACCTACAGGCTATGTCTGAAGAAGATCAGAAGTACATGCAACTCTATGAGGATTTGGTGATTGATGAGCACTGGCAGAGTATCCTGTTTAGCAACATGACAATGGATGAGGTAGGTTGCACTCTCTTTAGAAAGAATTCTTCTCAGAGTATTCTGTTAATCATGCGTTCCAGATTCAAGCCGAGGCGTATCTCACCATGGACGAAACCCCGTTCGAGGGACTTTCGGGTCCTCTGTACTAGTAAGTGGTATCTCTATCAAGTGTTGATGCCCGCTGACTTGTATCAAGCCTCCTTGATCGTCACAAATGGGTCGACACCAGTTATCGTGGGGGTGATAGTACAATGCCCCGCTATGTTTATGACCTCAACGGTCAGCGTGCTGAATGGGACCCTCTGGTGAGTATGTGTCCAGTACTTGTGATTCCGATGCTAATGTATCCAAGACCAACGATCAAGTATGGGATGCAATGCAGCCAGCCCTCCAACTGGCTACTCGGCTTTTGTTCGCCGCCGATTCCTTCACTACTAGCCTGCAGGATGTGTCCAACAGATACTGGGTTGAGAACTACCTGTACATGGGCCAGCCGGATCAGAAGCTCAAGTTCAAGCGAGCGTACGACCCCTACGACTTGACTCTGGTTCAAGGATCTCAGACGATACAGGGGCTCGCTACATTCTTCCCTATGGCTCACAGCTGGAACTGCCTGAGCCAAGTGTTGGAGCTGAGGCTCGTCAGCGGCTTCCACAGCGACGGCCAATATATCGATGCTAATGTTGCAGGCCGGACCCGTTACCCGAGCCTAATGTTCCCAGATGTCAAAATCACCATCGAAATTGATGCTGAGCTTGTCTGGATACTTATGGTGGATAAGTACAGCAAGAGTGAGAAGATGGCAGCCAGTATTGTGCTCGCCACCACTCTGGCTCACGAGATGATGGTGAGTTCCATCTCCGACATGTACCCCTTTGATGATTTGAGAGCTGACAAGTCTCTCTAGCATGCATGGGCAGCTGCCCCTGGCAAATGGCTGTGCAATCCGCGATGGTTCGGCATCACGGACCCTGCTGAGGTCGCGGCCTGCCAGGAATTGTACAACGAGATCGCGCCCAACGGCTTTTGGGGCGGAGAACCGCACTTCGAGAATGACCCCGTAGGAGAGGTTGGACATGCTTTCGAATCCCATGTAAGAAACTCCCTGTTGACCAAGTTATATGTTTCGGCTTGAGTGCTAACGGTAGCAACCCAATAGGTCATGGGTGGCGGTTATTGGCCATTTAGTGGCGCCAGCAACTTGCTTCACTGCCCTCGCTTTCTCACAGCCGCCAGCGGCTTGATCTCTCACGTTCTGTGGCCTGATGGTCAATTCAACAAAGAGCCAAACCTGGACCTGCCAAAGATACGCCGCGACCAGCTCAACCACTTCGTTCGGCCTCAGGACGTGGAGAAGTTCTTCCACGAGGACTTCTGGAAAGTTGCCATCCACAAATACGGCACCGCAGCCCTGAGGGAACCCTCGACGAAACCTCACAAAACCACCTTCAATCCAGCTGACTATAGCTTTCAGCCTACTAAGATCAAAGGGTTTATTCTAGGTAGTGATGATGACAAGGACTGGATCGAAGAGTTCCTCGACTCACTCCGAAACGACAAGTGCCAGGTTTTACATTGTTACATCACATCCCTTCTTGCGGAGGCGTGCGAATTTGACTTGATGATTATGAGATTCGAGGACGACCGCGACGGCTGGAGCGATCGGGATAAGCGATGGTCGAACCTGTCCAAAGAAGCCCTGATACTTATATACGAGTCCGCGGCTTTCACCATCCAGAGCAACAGCAATGCCGGCAACTCCCAATCCCAGGCACAAAAAGAGGAAGCCCTGAAGCGCCTGTTCGGAGAGTGGGAACGGCTGAACAACGAAATCATCAACTGGCCAGCCGGGCAGTCAATGTTCAATAGCATTGATTTGCAGCAATGGAAGCAGAAGGTGATGCTCAACGGAAATGGCTACGAGGCCCTTTTGGTTCCCAAACTCTCAGACCTTCTACGCACTCTGGAAGATGAGTGCTCGCACCAAGAGAGCATGATTTGTGAACTTTATCAACTTACGTCGGTATACTGGGAGCCCTATCACAAACGACTCCCAGGGCATTCTGGTCAATGGTGCATACGGGCGAACAAAGTCCAGCGAGCCATTGGTGACATCCTGGACGGCATGAAACTCGACCAGATGTTGATGCCGACATGGAGCACAGAATGGGAAGACCGCATGATGGGGATTGGGAGGAGGTTCCAGGACGTCATGAGACTTTTATGTCTTAACCCCAAAAACATCCCGGTGGACTGGCGAGATATGTTGGTGTCGATGCCAATATTACGCAAGTCGCGTCGCAAACCACACCAGCGCTGGTTCTTTCTGGCCAAGAAGGAAATGACAAGCCTGACGGGTAAGAAGCTAGACGACTTGAAGGAGTTCAAGCGACGCTTTCAAACGTTGCTAAATCTGGGAACATACAAGATCCCTCTCCCAGAATCCGACCCTGACGAGCTAAAGATGGCTCAGCGATGGTCAGGCACGCTTGATGATGAGCCTCTGGACAAGACGTTGGGACTTATGAACAGCGGGCCCTCGACCGGGGTGTTTGGCTCGGGCCAGCTCGAGCAATTCTCTGCGCAGCTCGCCATGCAAGAGATTCTGGCACAGGATCTCAAGCTCAATCAGGCCAGTAACCCAACACTTCAGCAGGTTGCAGTATCTCAAGCTACTCAGGCGCCTAGTATTGCTCCCCAGATTCAACAGCCAACGGTTGTGAGCCAGGCGAAACCATTGAGTTCACTGCAAACGCTGCGCCCCGGGGCAAATGCGTTCAGTGCTTACGCTTCAGGATCCGCTCTTTCCTTTCCTTCGCATCAGCCTGGCTCTCCATCTTCTTGGACGGCAAACAGTTCTGGTAATCTAGCGGCTTGGGTTAACCAGCCGTTGGGCGCGGCAACGTTCCCTACGCCCGGAGGGGGCATCATGCCCCATCCCTATGCTGTTCGTGAGACAATCACTGAGGATCTCCAGAATACGGCTCAGTCTACATTGCCTGTGAGGGATCCCAGCTCCTTTGCTCACGAGAGTCCGCGAGAGGCTGCTCCACTGCCCGAAAGCAGTAACCCACAGGGCAGCGGTCCGCTCGGTAACTTGGATGAGAAATGGGAGCAGCAAGCAGCTCTACAAACAATGCAGCCTAGCATGCCACAGCCTACGGCGCTGTCTACAGAGGAAAGGGTGCTGGCTCTGCTGAACGAGGCGTTGAGCAGGAATCAGCCTTCAGACGATGTTGATGTAGATATGGCAGATACGTATCTTGTGCGCGCAGGCGACACAGATACCAGCAGCAGCGAAACAGAGAGTTCGGATGGAGCGGAACGGACGAGGGAGAGCAGCGAGACCACGGCTGTTGAGTCTGTTGTTGCAGATGAGGACAGTGAAGAGCAGGTTGAGTCTGAAGGAGGCTGTAAAGGGCGAGGCTTGAAGCGAAAGGCCAGCTGGATGGCGGAAGACTCAAAGAAGCAGAAAAGGGTCGCTGGAACGACAGACGAGTGTAAATCAGAGGCGGAATCTTCTGCTAAGGATCCTCTGAAAGCCAAGAAAGAAGACAAGGGGTTCTGGAGTAAGATTTCCTCAACCTGGTGGTGGGCAGGAAACTAGACTAGATTTATTTGACGCCGGAGTTTGGTTAAGGATAAGGGCTTGGAGGCTGGGTGGGATACTCAAGGAGTTGGTACTATAGACGGATGGAGCTGGCGTACTTGTTCTTTTGTTTGGTATGTAACAGAATAGGGTCTGCTAATGATGATGCATATGTTGCTTGTAGACGTTATCTTCTCGATGGTGTGTTTGTTGGGTGGCACGGTCCGGAACTCGGTCAAGGCTGGGATCCACACCGAGATCTCCACTCGGTCCGTGCTCACCTTGTCCCAAGAATTGGGGGATGCGGGGCAGATTGATCTGCCATTCAGCAAATACACGACCACCAACCTGCAGCTGCCTTTTCCTTTGTGACATTTAGAGGTACGACAACCACAAGATAAAGTAACAAAGAGAGCAGAAACTCGTCCTTTTGATCCGAATACACCCTTCACTAGAAGCGACAATATTTAATTGCTCTTTTGTCCTTTCGCTTTGGGTCTTCGAAATCACGAGCATCCACGTACGGCGGGAATAGGGTAGTTCTTCGCTATTGCATCATTGTTGAGCTGCCATTTCTAACATTGATCGAGGCATTCGAAGCAGGGAGGAAATAAGGAGACGCTGTGAAGGCGGGTTTGTGTGGCTGAAATCAAGGCACAAAGAACGCATTCCCCTAAGATATAGAGCGATACCCTCTCGACTCTTTCTCAACATCTACAAACCCAAGTCACTACTCCAACGTCTTGTCAACACATGCTCGCCACGAGAGCTTTAAGGATGGCTCACAAATCTATTGGGGACATCCCCATTCTAACTCAGCTCTACAGCGACCATTCCTCTCCTCTCGCCGAATCTGCCCGCGCATTCAAAAGCCAGCCTGCCTTTGCCCCCAACAGCTCGATCAACAACCGCATCGGCTACATTCGAGGCGACATCACCGCTCTTCGTCTCGACGCCATCGTCAATGCCGCCAAGTCGAGCCTCCTCGGCGGCGGCGGCGTCGACGGTGCCATCCATGCGGCCGCGGGCCCGGAGCTCGTCAAGGAGTGTCGGCCTCTCGGCCCCATCGAAACAGGCGAGGCCGTCATCACAAAGGGCTACAACCTGCCCGCCAAGCATGTCATCCACGCCGTCGGGCCAGTCTACTGGGAGGAAGCGGATCCCGACGGCATGCTGGCGACGTGCTACCGGGAAAGCCTGAAGCTGGCCGTGAGGGAGGGCGTGCGGACCGTGGCTTTTAGCTCGATCAGCACAGGGTTCTACGGATTCCCGAGTCAGGACGCGGCCAAGGTGGCGTGCAAGACTGTGAGAGAGTTCCTGGAGAGCAAAGAGGGCGAAAAGCTGCTGCGAGTGGTGTTTGTCACGTTTTTGAAGAAGGACGTGGATGCGTACAATGAGGCGCTGCCGTAAGTTGAGGGTGGAATTTAGATCTCTGAAGACGATGGCTAACTGCTGTGATCTAGCGAATTCTTTCCTCCTGGCTCTGGAGATGAACAATAGGAGCAGGGTAGAAACATGGTGAACCCAGGAGAGTGTAGGCTCTGAGCTAGCTTGACCACCAGTGAAGCTCAGGTGTTCACTCATTCCTCCATGATGCTCCTTCAAGTCTAGAAGTTTAATGTGGTTCGCAACCCATTCAGCCGTACCCAAGTCTCTTTGTGTTCTTGGCTGGGTTGTAACTTGCTCGTGAGGCTTACGAATAGGGGTATAAAGAACATTGAGAGATTCCTATAGACAGATGATCAGACTTATGTAAAGACTGCCTCTCCTTTTAGTGTTGCCCTTCTCACCCACGTCGCAGATGTATTCTAGGTGTTGTCGTTTGCTGTGCCAATCCCGCTATAACTCCGTCAACTAAAGAGTTCAAAGTCGTCGTTAGACCGTAGAACCTGCCCAATATAGTGCTTGCCTTTGTCCTGTAAGGAACCCAGTGGCAGCCCCTCCAGCGAGGATACAGTTCACAGACTCGTAATTTTGAGCTGGCGATAGTCGTCGACGCTGTGGTTATTCAAGCCTTTCGGTTGGTGACGGCGCCGACTTGGTAATCACATACTGTCGATTGGGGCACGGCGTGCATTCGGGCTGCAGCTCGAGCAGTTAAGGACGTATGATCGTCACATTCTGACCACTTGAGAATTACGGCGACTTGAGAGATAGATCTATCGAGTTGGGGTTTGACTAAGCGATGAGGATTGACGAGATGAAGATTATGATTACGTGGTAATCCACGCGGTTACTGGACTATCTCTTGAGTTCCATGAGCTGTCTATTAATTTTGTTGATGAGATATCCACCGAAGGTCCATCAATATAGAGTAGTCATAACCCCTTATCGTGTGCGACCTTCATCATTCGATTCAATGGCACCCGAAATACATACAAACATTAACAGCATCCAGTTACCTAATAGTAGCCAAACACGCAAACATTCCCACTAAACCCAGGGCATATGAAACCCAGTAAGCAGATTAAAACAAGGAAAAACATCCCAATAAGCCGAATATCGCAAGCATACCCTTTCTCACACATCCCTATGGAGCATGCACTCCTAGGCACTGGGTTCACCAGAGCCAGATCCTGTTCCTCCAGGGCCCTTCTTGCCCTTCTTCTTCTTGTTCTTTTTACCCGCCTTGTTTTCGCCAGAACTAACCGATGCCTCAGGACTATCAGTTGTCTCTGGCACGTCTGATGTCTCGGGAGCGTCATCGTGCTCCGTCTCCGGCGCTTTTCCACTCTCCAACTCCTTTAACGGTTGTTCTTCTTTGCCTTGGACAGCCTTGTGGATCTGCGAGAGTACTGTCTTGAGCTCCTCGACTTCTGCGCGCAGCTTGCGTACTTCTATTACGGCAGGCTCGTCTTCCACGTTGGGCTTGACGGCATCGCACGTCTTGGACCAGCCCTCTGCCTCAAAGTCAAGGTCCTGGTTGAACTGCTCCCATTCGTGCACCTGGTCATCGTCCTCCTCGCCTCGCGCCCGGTTGCCACGGATGTTGTGCGCGGTACGCCTTTCAAACAAAGCGGCCACAAAGAGGAGGGGCGAGTACAGCGTCGCCATGATGCAGTCATTGAGAAACTCATAAGTTGACTTGGGCATCCACCACTCGAATAAAGCAGAAACAAAAATCTCGATCAGGTTGAACGGAGCAATATAGACATTCTCGTCGGGAGCTCGCACAAACTGCATCGTCTTTTGTGCAAATAAAGCCAAATATTCATCGTCAGCATTCTCGGTGACATCCTCGTAGGCCGAGTTGTAAAGCGCAATGAGAATGTTGAGGAGAATAATCTAGTGGTTGGTTGTTAGCTTCTCGACAAGAAAGATTTTGCAAGAATGAATCCACTAACCATGACAATAAAGGTAAAGCAGTAGTAAAGAATCAGACCAAACGGATGTCCAAAATTCTCGAATCCTTCAAACTCGGGACTCTGCATAATGGCCTTGAGCATGGACTCAATGATGAACCAAACATCGCCCAATACCAGGTCTTCGGCAATATCCAGCCCAATGAAAGCCTGGAGGAAGCCGACGATGACAATGATGAGCAGAGCAAAGAAGATGACGGACTCCTTCATCATGACCTTGAGCACCACCAGCATGGCGCCAAAGAAGCGGAAGCTGTCAAAGTAGAGCAAAAGACGGCACCAGAATAAGGGCGCAACAAACGCTAGCAGGTTATAACTAAGCTCGTTATAATGCTTGTGCTTTTCGTCGTTATCCCAATGTGACAGCCCGACAATGCGAAAGATGAGAGACGCAGTCAGGAAGGCGTACAAGACGCCATTGAAGGCGTTCCAGAAGCCAAAGATGTGGTACCCTGCCTTGTAGTATTTGAGAAGCTCATCGCAAACATAGGCAAATGTGAAGATATAGAGCGCGATCTCTGCGCCATCAAGCACGCCTGTCGCATTGACCGAATTGATTGCAGCGGTATAGAGAGCAAGGTAGATGATGGAAAAGAGCAACTGGGCAGCATTCTGATATCGAGGGGCGCGCATGCGATCGGGATCCATGTGAACGAGGAATCTAGGGTTGTCCTTGTCCTTGTAGTCGACAAACACAGACGGGTCATCCTCGTCTTGGACCAGCCAGCCACGCCAAAGATAGGCAATGCACTTTTGATAACCGGAAGAACCGATGACTCGAACAGCGTGCATGTCTACAGCCTTTTCGATGACGTTGGTAGGAGCAGTAGCAACGTGATCGATGAGGAACGAGTAACGACGAAGGAGGACGTTGTGCAGTAGGTATTCCATGTTTTCTTCGGTTTCAATGCTGGAACACTTTGGTTAGGGCGAGCTAGGACACGGTTCGCAATTGAAGGCTTACATCTGTTTGGCTATGACTGTACAGGCGACAGCACGAAGATCATGAAGTTCAGCGTCCCATAGCTCGACGACTGCTTCGCGCTTGAACCATCGCAGGTTGACGAGCAAAGCATAGACCTAGCGAGCGCAGTAGCAATTAGTTTACAGCATCGGGAATGGACAATTCGAACCAACATACCACGCATGCTCTATATTCTTGGCCGCCAGCTTCTCTTGCGGCCTGGACGACCTTGTTGGTGATGATGGTGCTATGGGAGCGCGTGATGGCGCTTTCCTCAAGCTCGCATGGAATGCATTCGCGGATCAAGTGTCGTAATCGGAGGCAGACCTTGGTGACTGCTTCGGGGGGGACGGCAGACTCGATGCTTTGATTTCTATGATGAGGAAGGACTGGGGATTGCAAGGTTAGCTCAATACCTCCCATATAAACGCGTGCTAGGGGTCTGGGAGTTTAAGAAACGTACGAGCTCGTTCCTCTTCTTGAAGCCAAGCATGGCGATCGCCAGAGCTCCCATTGACGCCGTTGCCGGTAAAGAAGCTCTTGATGCGATCCCAATTATTGCCCATGATGAATGTTTTCAGCTCGCAGCTTGAGTCGCGCCTTGACTGCGGTCAATCACCAATCAAGCAGATACGGCGATGATGTATGATTGAACTCGCGAACAGTCAGTGGCGGGGGTTTGTTGTTTATTCCTACGATGTCGTGTCGCAGCAGATGCACGTTAAAGTCGGTCGAGAGCCAGAATCAGAGACAAAGATTGTGACACTGGTAGAGATTAGAGTACCAGGCCGACGCTGTCTCGGAACAGTCTTCGTATGGCGATTGACGACTGGCAGCAGCTTGCAAGAGTCAAGCCGAATGCTGCAATTGACGAGGTCAAGATAAAGAAAGTCGATTAAACCGGCTGTAGAAAAGAAGCTTCTGCTAGGTCTACACGGAGCAGCCCAGTCTGTATGTAGCCTGGTCTGTAGCCCGGCTCTTTTCCTTTCCACCTGAATCAACTGAACCAAGTTGAAGGGAAGGAGCTACCTCGGTGGACTAATGCGCCTACAATGACGTCGCCCACGACTTGCGATTGGCCCGCCGGGCAGCCAGCTGATGGCCTGTGCTTTACGTTTGCTTCAAGAGCTGCGGTTGAAGTGATTTGCCTCGCGTCTCTCGTGGGGACTTGGGATTTTATATTTGCGTCCTTTGCCATTATCATCGAGGCAATTCATCTCGGAAGATTTTGATACGATGCTGCTTCTGCAGCGTTTATGGATAAGTTATCTGATCTTCCACATTCCCAATCGCCTTATCTTATCTTCACCAACGTAAAGCACTAGACTGTCATCTGGGTGTTCCAATCTTCCTGGGCACAGCCTGTTTGTAGCATTTCATGCCTGCAAAGCAGAGGGGCTGTCCAGGTTTTTCTTGGTTTCTGCCCCTCTTCCAGCGCAAAACCTGGATGGATGAATTACGGAGTACGATTCAAGCCTTTCCCATCGAGATCTAGGCTCGCTGACACTCGGCCGGGATGGAAATGGGCGTCTCTGATGAGGGTCTTGGATATCACTACGGAGTATGCGGAGATGCGTAACGTTAAGTTATGCGTTTGCCGATCCCTTTGATTAGTGCGCGCAAATTGGATAACTTAGCTACTTCTTTCAACAGAAGCGAATGGGAATGCATCACAGAGGATTAGTGTCTCTAGTTTCTGCATGATCACAATAGAAACTTCCCAAGTTGCTCTTATAAATGGCTATCTCATGGACTGCCAATACCCAACACAGCAGTCGATTCGCTTGGCCATCGTTCGCTGCCCACATTTCTAGCTCAAGAGACAACCTCAAAGCCCGGTGCAACTGTATGTTTGTCTGGCAGTATCTGGAACCGCTGGGATGGTTTGCACTATGAATGGTAGCTACAGTACATGTTGGCCAACGCATCGATTGCAAATAACAACAAGCTGCTCAGCGAGTTATTATTGGCTGCAGACGGCACAGCAAGAAGACCGACCGCCCAAACAAACACATAAACACGGCATAACGAGTTGGGTTGCTGCAGTGCGTCGATGTGCGTTCCGACGTTGCTGTTTTCCATTGCACGAATACGAACCCGGTCGGTTAACGGAAGCCACGTCTTATCGCCTGTCGCACCCAGATGGTGCGTGATCAGTTTCTTGGGTACCTTATCCTAATCAGTTTCCGTACCTTGGATGTATGGGAGAAAGTCCAGAGCCTCAATCCATATCGTTGACAGAGCCCATTACTATGGAGCCCCGTGAGATGCCCCGTCCTGACCGGACAAGGCAACAATGCGGCCGGTATATACACTTGAGGACGAGGAGGTTCACATCTGATTGGGTAGAGGGAAGGGTGAGGCGGTTGACGTTGATGTGCTGGACCCTGTGAGCGCCTGTGCCGCCAACCCTTGGTGTTGAGCTGCATCAACATGCACAGCCATAGCCGCCCAGCCTATGGTGCCATGCTGCTGTCAATAGAAACATTTTGATCTCGTCAATATGATGAATGACTGAACCTCTGTCGAGCCGTGTATCAGCAGCTAGGTATGCAGCAGATCTGTAAAGCATCTCGGAGATGGGAATGTAAGATACCTAAGGTAGGTAGCGTTAGTCACAAACTGAGGCCTTCCCGCTGGACCCCGGACCCACTGCAGTTTAGCGCCGCCTACGCTGGAGCCGGGCCGCTAAGGACTGCGGGATCCGGCGTGTGGACAACAACTGTACATAGCTGTAAACCAAAGGTTGATCTCCGACATGGATGTCATGTAACAAGACTCATAACCTACATATTGTCCGATATATGTAATGCATCCGTAAGGCTTGGGCGTCGCATCGGCGTGGATCTGCTGCCTAAACAGTTGGTTACCTGAACTGGCACCTGACTTATTTCTTCTCACCGTATTGCTCACTGGACATAGAACTAGGTAGATTAAGTACCTACTTAGGTATGCTTATCCACCTGTCGTTCACCGTTGCTGATGGAGGATGCAATCTGGGGATCAACGGACGCTGTGCAACGTTATTACACAACACCCTTTGCTCAGTCACTCCGCCATCTCTCATCCAGTCAAAAGCAATTCTCCTTTCCGTGGCTGTCGGTGGTGCATGGTTTCTCACTTGCTGCCCCTAGCATCATGTTGTTGGCCCATCTCTTTTAGCTGACGAGCAAGCCACTTTCCTTTTCACTGCCTCTTGTACAGCCATACCCGCTTCCACAGCTCCCCTTCTCTCGCCTTCTATCCTTGTCCTCGTCTATACAATCTCCCTCTTCAAACATTCTTCATCCTTTCTATTTGCCTTCACCATCAGTTTGCCCTTTCTCTGTGAAGCCTGAGCCTCGCCTGATCATCTATATAGCTCTAGGCCCTTCCCATTTTCCTCCCCAGGAACTTCAATCGTTCTCTCCCGTCCCTTCAGCCTGTCCCTGAAAGAACCGAGCTCTGGATTTATCCTCACCAGATACCCGATCTGTTATCCACTCTGGCATTGCACCCGTAATTGTGCGCCGCCTTCTTTGTGTCCTTTCTTGTGTCGTTGCGCTGCCAGCGACCTCTTTAACAACTCATCGAGTGAATCCACCACCGCATGCTCTCTTCGCTTGGTACCTTACTCACATAAAACCCGTTGGAATATTCCGTCTGAAACTTACAGCTAGACGACACTCCAAAATCGTATCTTTGGGCAAGCTTAGTTGATATATCTTTCATTGAATATCCAAGCGTCATTCTGTCGGCTTTACACCTGACGATCATTCTTCGTTGTCGCCAAAATGGAAAAGACCCAAGCCTCAATTATCCCTGCGGACCGTCATAATGGTTCCCAAAGCATTGGATCTGCAGGGGATTCCACCCAGAAAGATGCCAATGCTCAAACCGCGACTACTGAGACAGACTCTAAGACTGCTGCTGTGGTCTCTTCCGAGTCGGCCGAGAAATCTACCAAAGCCACTTCGTGCTCCAAGAAACACGGCCAACGCAAGAAAAAACACAAAGGAAAAGGCACTGAATCCTCATTGAAGAAACAAGACGAAGAGGGGGATGAGAGCCCGGATAGCTCTGACGCGGATAGCAATTCTGATTCAGATGATTCAGATGAGGATGTATCCCAAGCAGCCGGCGAGTCTTCCAAGAAACACATCAGTATATCCAAGAATAAGAGAAAAGCTAAGGGAAAGGGAGTCAGCAAAAGTCTGGCCACCGGTAAGACGAGAAATGCCACGAAGAAGGAGAAAAAGAAGGCAAAGAAACAGAAGAAGAAGAAGGGCAAGAAGCGATCAGACACTCCTTCAGATTCTGATGAAGCCGAGTTTGACTCTTCTGAATCTTCGTCATCTTCGAACAGCGACAGTGACAGTGACGGTGACGTTGAAAAGGGGCACAACTCCAGTTCCAAGCAGCTGGGCCTTAAGAACCAGTTCAAGGCTCTCCAGCTCCAGGTGCTCCAGCTGCAGCAGCAACTATCTTCGCCAAGCTCAGTATCCCCTTACGGCGGCCCAAACTATGCTTACTCGGTTTCATACCCTCACAACCCGTTGCTCTCTCAGACTGTCCCACCTCCTCCACCACCTCCAGGACGTGGCCGACCACGAGGCCCCCCACGAGGTCTTCCACCTCTTCCAGGGAGTACCTCAGATGGAGAGAACACCAGTGATGAATTAGACGACGGGCTCTCTAGACCCAGAAAGAAAAAGTCCAAGAAGAACAAGCACCCTACTTTCAAACGAGTGGATCAAGTCTGGGATAACCGTCTCCACAACTACAAACTACAAGATACAGCTGAAACCGATGGTGATGCTCAGTATAGAGACTTTATCTTCCACGTTCGCCGCACATTTGACTGGGAGGGCAAGTATCGGGCAACTTTAATCGACATCAAAAGCAAGCTACTCCGTGAATGCCTCCAGGATGTGATCGGAACCGTCGAGGGCGTTAGTCTGGTTGACGAGATACCTAAGATTGACCCTAACCTCCTATTCCTGTAAGTTCTCTTGATGGACTTCTTTAAAGATGGTCACTGACTTCAACACAGGTATTTGGAAGAGTTGCGAGGACATCTTGAGGCTCTCAAACAAGCCGAGCCTGCCGGTGAAACAAAAAAGGCTCGGAAGAAGAATCAGAAGCGACTCGACGAAAAACGGAAGCATCTGAAGGTTGTTATCAAATACCTCGATCATGACTACGAATCCACAAAAGAGAGCCTGTATCCCATGCTAGAAAGTGGCCTTATTACCTTCGACCTGCTGTGGGCATTGTGGAAGCCGAATACGCTTGCCTACACCACAACCTATGGATGTACGAGTGAGCCCCGAGTCTTCAAGGTCGAAATGGCACAACTTCACCACAGCATTATTAAGGGCAATTTCTACTACGTTGATGGTAAGTACTTTGAGTTCGATGGCAAGCGATTCGGGTATGGCAGCATGGCAGAGGAGATCGACGAGTTCCAGGGTGCTCGAAAGATCACCAGCCTACCTTGCTATCCGCTCCAATACCACCAGGACGAGGAAAAGGTTCGTCGCGACCTGATCGAGCGAGGGAAAAAGTTTGTGACCCTCAGCGGCGTCCACTACAAGGGCTATCAAGGGATGGCTTTCATGAAACGTAAGAAGAACATTGTGGTCAAGTTCAACGTTCAGCCAAGTCGAGTCATGATTGATCCATCTATTTTCCGGAGAATCAACCCAAACTACAGTGTGTCACTTGTAAAGCCAAAGGATCATGACATTCTTTCCGATGAAGAGGATTCGGACTCGGACACAGATTGCGGTTGTGAGTGCTCTGATTCTGATGGAGAAAAGAAGAAATATGTCACCAAAGTTTTCAAGGACAAAAAGGGCAACGTCCGTCTGATCAGAATCCCCAAAGACATGGTGGAAGACGAACCAGGTGAGGTAGAGCTTGACAAGTTGCCTGCCAAGAGTGGAGAGGGGGAAGACTCTGAAGATGCGCAAAACCTCGAGTTCACGGATGAAGAATACCTCATCGCGTCATCGGTAGTGCTCGGGTTCGCCTTCTCGGAGAAGCACTGGCTAGAATTTGCCGTTTCGGGTGTCAGCGATATCAAGTGGAACGAGAAAGCCTGGGACTCGCTCGTCCTTGAAGATGGGACGAAGGACCTGATCAAGGCTCTCGTCGAGTCGCGCAAGTATCATGCAGCCACCACGATTGACGATGTTATACAGGGTAAAGGAAAAGGACTTGTCAGTAAGTGGAAACCAAGGATCCCACGCTTGGACTCAGGTTAACATACGTTGATAGCTGTTCTACATGGACCTCCAGGAACCGGCAAAACGCTTACTGCTGAGGGCATCAGCGAACTGCTCAAATGCCCGCTGTACATGGCATCAGCTGGAGAACTGGGTACAGACTCACGTTTTCTTGAGGCAGAGCTGCAGAAGATACTGGATATATGTCATGCTTGGGGGGCTATCCTCCTGCTTGATGAGGCTGATGTCTTCCTGGAGAAGCGCAACATGCATGACATACACCGCAATGCCCTCGTGAGCATCTTTCTCCGGCAGTTGGAGTATTTCCAGGGCATTCTGTTCCTTACAACCAACCGCGTCGAGGTATGTATCAAGCATTGCTCAGTGCACATGGTGCCATCTGCTAACACAAGAATGTATCTTTAGACCTTCGACGAGGCGTTCCAGTCGAGGATCCACATTGCACTCCGGTACGACAATCTCGACGCTAAGGCAAAGCGAACTATCTTCGAAATGTTCCTGGAACGCGTCCGGACTTTGGGCAAGATTGAGGTGGAGCCATTGACGGAGGAAGAGCTGCAGGCTCTTTCAAAACAGGACCTCAACGGTCGCGAGATCAAGAACGTTGTGGGCTCAGCTCAGGATCTGGCTGTCAACAAGGGCGAGGCGCTCAGTATGCGACACATAAAGCAAGTGCTCAACGTGCATGCCAAGTTCGGGCGGGATCTGAAAGGCGGCACCGGTTACGAAGACGCCATGAGAAGCTATTTCTAAGTTATGAGAGTTTGCGGGACGGTCTCATTGTTGGCGGCGTCCGCGAACGGCTACGGGAGAGGCTGGAAAGTTCGAAGCGAGACAGTTTGGCTAGATGCGGTTGAGAGAAGTCGAGACAGAGCTAGCTAGACCGTCTTGGCGCACAGTGGGTTCAGCGTACGAAAACCATCAGCGATGCTCAGAAAGGACTGGGGTGAGAGAGTTTGAAGTTGCGGAGGGGTCTAGAGAAAACGGAGAAGTGGTGGCGATCGTAACGATCAGGGGATCGCGCATAATAACTAGTTATGAGATGGGCAGTGGTTAATCATAGTGCAAGCTATGACAGCGAATAAAGCATTACTTTCGTTTATTTAAGCGAAGACATCCACCGGGTTGCCCCTATCCCGACCAGGCTTAATCATTGCATTGGATCTCATCATCACTCAATCTCGTTGACGATGATGCTCATGGATCATCAGCAAGGAGGCCCTTGAGCGTTGCAACTCGAACGCACGAAGGAGCACGGATGTCGTCCGACAGAAATAGTAATTTGGAGCAGCATTGCGTACGCACGCACCCATCACGCCGCTGAAGGATCAAAGATGCTAGAAATAGCTGCGCATGACCTTGGTCCTTCAGGTGAGGCCAGGCTTTGTTCTCGACCATGGAGGCCATGGGCGTGTCTTTGTCTACGCGGGGTGAGCTCGAGATGAGGCAGAGACAGCCAAGTCGCTGAGAAGGATGAGGTGTTGGCTGTGGAATGAGTGTCGAGCGGGTGTTCAGGAGTAGAAAGAAGCATCAGTACGTATAATTATTGCCAAGAGGTTCTCGTTGCTAGCATGACTTGCATCCCTTGTTGCCATCCCTGTGACCGTGTGTTTACTTGCTTTCCTAGATAGGCAATAGGAAGAAAGGGGAGACGGCGTTGATAGCAGAGCACGAAGCGCGAGCGATGGAAGTCGTCCTTCCTTCCTGTCGTTTGTTTCAGGTCGATAGTGCAGGCGTCCCTGGGGGAAAAGCATTTCCTTGCTATCTCTATGACATTTGTTGAGCACAACAAAGGCATAATTACATAGTATATTGTTATCCGTATCCGTACGCCGTACGTAGACAACCAAAGCCCGTGGCCTAGGATCCAAAATTGGAAAGATCTGCCATTCATCACCGCCTTTCAGGACTAGACCTAGGTCAGTTTTCCCCCTTATTCGTGAGTGGCTGACGCGCTCTCCCTCCCACCCGACTCATTTCCAACCCCCGGAAACCCTGCTAGGGCTACCCACAACGCAATCGAAGAGGCGCTTAGTCTCATTGTGTGTTTTATTGTTTCATAACGAGGCCGCGTCGTCCGGGGGCAGAAGGGAAGAATATTACATACGGTACCGAAATGGACAATTGACGAAACGGAAGAGCAGAAAACGAACAACGACAGGGCTGGGGTGCGGAGGGCGCCACCCCGACGAATGGGGCCCAAGCAGGAGAACCAAGCCAAGCTCTGGCTTAGGGTTGCAGATCCGATGGAGGCCAGTTGATGGTGGCTTCTGTCTAGGCGAGAACATCAGAGCATGTGCACCGCGAATATGACCAGCAGCAACCCGATGATGGCTGGCAGCAATTCAAAGTTGCAGCTGCGGTCGGACAACCAGCACAATACGTATCAGCATCTCACCACGATACGACATACGTTGACATGACATTGGAGGCGTCTGTTGGCTCCACGTATCCAAGCCGGACGTTGAGCATGGAGCCACCGCATCCAAACACACTCGGCACTTGGTCCAGCTGCCGTGTCAGGCTGCGGCAGGTTTACGACAGGGAAAATGGCAGTGGACGAAATGTAGGCTTCAAAAATAACACAAGCAGATGATTCGACAAAGAGTGGGAAATGTGCGCATTTCTTTTTCCTCCTGCCACGAGGCGTTTTCACCCGCACGACCTCCTGGTCCAGTTCATCTCTAGAACGAATTCGTCTAAAGGCGAATTTCGCAAGGCGCTTCCGTCACCCTCAATTCGAGAATCCGAAATCAATGCAATTGATCACTGCCCTTTGCTTCTTTTATGGTCTAGTCCACCGGTGAACCAGAGCTGGAGACTCCCGCTTACAGCGCGTCAACTTGGAAGACTCGCAGATTTGCTGACGCGGCCGGCGATCTGATGTTGCTGGCGGATTCTCTGCAAGTTTCCCTGGTCTCCTCCAGTGGATCAGAGACCCGAGCGCCGTTCAGGGTGGCAGCCAACGGGAGAGAAAGGGGACGGTACCGGCCTAGATGAGCCAATAACACAGGCCTGGTACCTGGCAGGGATGGGGATTCAAGTTGCGTTCCTACCCCTGGCGCAAAGAGCTTGAACGACGGTGGGCCGTGGCGCTTGGGAGGCCGGTAACATCGTTGTCTGCGTTGGCGTTGGCGCTGGTGGTTAGCTGCCACTGGCTAGGAGCGTTGGTTGGGGGCTGTCGTGGATCCGAGTGCCCACCCCAAGGCTCCACCACCGTCAACAGAGGAGAGGGAGAGGGAGAGAGAGTGAGAGTGTCAGTGAGAGAAAGAGTAAAAAGGCAAGGGCGTGCGTGAAGCATGGATGGGGCTTGGGGCGTGCAAGTCGGTGAATGCGGACAAGCAACAAGATGAGAGAGACATAGCGGCGCCCATCCACCACACCACTCACTCACCAAGAGCCACACAAGACACACACCCCCTGGCTCACCTTATTAAGGCTCCTCTCCCTCCTTTCAATCCTGCTTCTGACCTTCTTCTCTCCCTCAACCACTGTTCCTTAGATCACGGCTCCTTTGCCTTCCAGTCATTCCTTACACATCGCTTTATTGCGTTGATACCACTCTCTTGAACCAACTTCTCACGCAATCTTTATACCAAACAAGGCAATTGGACTATCCTAGGAATACCAAGAAGCAGCATCTTTTCGACCGATCAACAAAGCCCATCCACAACTTTTCAAAATGAAGTTCTCCTCTTCCGCCATCGTCCTGGCTGCCGCCCTAGGCGCCACTGCCCACCCCAGCGGCCACGCTCACATGCACGCCCACCGTCGTGACTTTGTCGTCGCCAACAAGCCCGTCGTCGTTACCGAGTACGCTACCAAGATCGTTGGCCAGGTCCAGGCTGCTGCTACCCATGTCCCCGATGTCATCGACAAGGCCGTTGACGAGGTCTTCAACCCCCCTTCTAAGACCAAGACTGCCAAGAAGGCCAAGCACAGCTCGGGCAAGGGCAAGGGCTCAGGCAAAGGCTCCGGCTCAGGCAAGGGTTCCGGCTCAGGCTCCGGCTCAGGCAAGGGCTCCGGCTACAAGCCCTTCTGCGGCGGCAAGCACACCAAGCGTGCCACCGCCGAAGAGATCGCCTATAAGGGCAACACCGGCTCCACCGACAACTACGGCTGCAACATGATGGTCATTGACGCCTCTGCCGCCGATGAGTACGAGTACATCACCACCTTCAAGAACGCCGACTCTAAGGCCCAGGAGTGCGTCTGCTTCAACAAGATCGGACCTGATGGTGGCATCAACGGCTTCTGGAGCGGTAACGAGGCCATCAAATTCACCCTCCCCGGCAAAGGCTCCAAGGTCGTCGCCTTTGACGATAACTCCCAAGGCGGTTGTGCTTGCGGCCGTGGGTCCGTCCCTCTGACCGGTGTCGGTCAGTTCGCCTCCACCTGGCTCGAGTTCGACTTTGGCAACGAGTCCAACGACAAGTGGTCTGGTGCCGACGCCTCATGCCTCGTCTCCGCTGCCGAGAACCTCGACATTCCCGGCCTTAAAGTCTGCGGCCACGGAACGTGCTCCACCATCTACCCCGGCGGCACCGGTGTGAACGCTTTCCTCGGCGGCATGGAGGCGGAGGACGGCATTGGCCTGAACCTCCCCGCCGGCAAGGTCAACCTCAGCGTCACCGTCGCCTACTCGAAATAAGCTGGCCCTGCTGTCGCTGATGCGAGGAAAGACTTGTTTTGCTGCTTGAAATAGAATCTGGTTCTTGTTCTATCTATACCTGGTGTTTACGGTGCGCGGTTAACTACTATGTCCTTGGCTGACTGGCTTGACATGATAATTACGGCATCTCGCGATGAGATTGGCCGGAAAAGGGTCGACTTGGATACTGTATTTGGGATATCTCTGATAACTTCTACCTTGTATATTCATAGTGCTTATGATATATATTGCTTCGCTTCGTTCAACTCCGTCGTTCCTTGACCGTGGTTCACAATACATAACCATGTGAAGTCTAGTGTCTACCGTTCGATTGTTCCTCATTATTAGTGCCAACCCCAGGCCGGGTCAGCCACCCATCATCGCCCGAGTCATTGACAACTCATCGGTCCCTCGGCCCTACAGTATGTAGCACGAAACAGATTCTTCCCCTCACGTCAAACCTTGTTTCTTCTGCATGGCACGAAACTAGATAGAATGCACGCCAGAATAGAATATGTCTCGATAGGCTTTGCCGTCCACGTTGCAGTCGCACGGGAGCAAAACCCATTCATTCAATACACGCCCCCTCCATCACCAACTTGGATTTTTCCTCCTCATTCGTCGGGCACTAACTGCTTGGAAGAAAATCTCTTCTAACCTGCGTCTTTTTTTTCGTTCTCGCGGGATCGATACACTAATAAGACGTGAGGCGGAACCACTTTAGCTATTCACTAAACCAGGGGGGGATGTCACTGCAGCATGACTCTTAACCTAGGATGATGGGAAAATGAACTACATGCTACAGTATGATCAGGCCTTTTTACCTAACCAACTACATACTGTACGACTAAGCTCTGCCCGATCCCTCAAAGATGGAGTGTCATCGCGGAAGCTTGACTCTTGGGCCTCGTGGGCGATAGGCTCTCGTGAGCCCACGATCGGTTCTGCCCTTAGCGGGACTAATGCAGGTTCAATCGTTTCAGAGTCGGTGTGCGTAGGGCAACAGTGGGGATGCTTCTTGTGCGGGATTTTGTTTATTGCACAACAGGCTTGCGAGGTTGTTGTGATTAAAGTATCTCGGACGTTGAAGAACTTGAATGCTAACTCTGTGGTTTTGTGCACTAACAAATGGCTTTGCTTAGCGTATGCTGGATGGACGTGGCTACTACAGAGAGCTGTGGCGCTGGCATAGTTGTCATTGGGTTAGTTTGCAAACAAGCTATTTTTTCAGAATCTGATCATATGTCAGTCCTTGGTGAAAATTGAGGCTATCACGAGTGACCGAGTTTGAGCTGACCATCTATAATAGATCAGCAACCGAGTCACACTTGAATAGTTGAATCGTCACAAGCCCTTGCCAAGAAGCTTGTAGCCGTTATCAAGCCATAACGTCTCAATTAACTTTAACAGCCCGCTCGCCGCTCGAGTCATGAATTTAAACCTCTTTAACGGGAAACTCCGAGGCTCATCCCGCCGGCTGTTGACAGCCTCTGTTTCTGTAACCAGAAGTGCCGCACCAATCATATAACTAACCAACACTGAATTTGGCGAATCTTTGTTCAACATACAAGTGAACAAACACTACGGAGTACGCTTTCAACCTTTCTAAACCCGATATTCCGAATCACGCTAGACTCTCGATTGCCGTAGGGATCTTGGGTACGCAAAGTTTAGGTAGGCCATTTTTGGGCTATTGACCCAAAACCCTCTCCCAGAGGTAGAAAGATGTTCATAGCATTAAGTAATCAAGAGTCATTGTACACGGGCTTTTCCGGCCTCTTAAAATCCTCCACTAGCTGCGCCCTGAGCAGAACGATCAAACGCCATGGGATTCTCACGGCGTCTCTCGACCCTCGTTTCTATAAAAAAGACATATCATCGCTCCCCACTGGATGGCCGTTCTTTCTCCTGCTGCCTCAAGGACCCGTACGTTATCTTGCTCGCCCGTGGCCCGAGCTTACAGCAGAAGCTCAAGAGGGTTCTCGAGAACCTTCTTGAGTTCACGAATCCACTCAGCACCAATAGCACCGTCAACAACCTTGTGGTCGAAGCTGGCAGTGAGGGTGATCTGGTCATCCCACTCGACACTAGCCGTACCATCCTCGTTCTCGGCGGGAACAGCGACCTTGCGGGTGGTGCCAACGGCAAGGATGGCAGCCTGGGGAGGGTTGATAACGGCGGTGAAGTGGTCAACAGCAGGGTTCATGCCCATGTTGGAGATGGAGATGGTGCCGCCCTGGTACTCCTCGGGCTTGAGCTTGCCGTCACGAGCCTTCTTGGCAAGCTCCTTGACCTTGGTGGAGATGGCCTCCAGACCACGGCCCTCCACGCCGGTG
Organism: Fusarium staphyleae; assembly: GCA_017140175.1. Classification (NCBI taxonomy): domain Eukaryota; kingdom Fungi; phylum Ascomycota; class Sordariomycetes; order Hypocreales; family Nectriaceae; genus Fusarium; species Fusarium staphyleae. The sequence continues at coordinate 45,296 of JADDON010000330.1, forward strand.
ACGATAGGGGTGATGAGGCCGGTGGGGGTGGAGACGGCAACCGAGACATCGACAGTGCTGAACTGGCGGATGTTGCCCTCACGCCAGCTGGAGTTGACCTGGGGTACCTTGCGGCTGGCAATGGCCATGGCCTTGATAAGGAAGTCGTTGACCGACAGCTTGTACTTGCCGTCGGCGGAGCTGTTGAGGGCCTGGCGAAGCTTGAGAAGCTTGCTGACGGAGATGGAGCTGGTGACGAAGAAGTGGGGGTTGGTCTGGGTGGACTCGACGAGGCGGTTGGCAATGGTCTTGCGCATGCCGCTGATAGGGATATCCTCGTACGTGGCGCTGGGGGCAGAGATGACGGGGCTGCTAAGAGCCTTCTTGACGTCCTCCTCGGTGATCTTACCACCCTTGCCAGTGCCCTTCAGGCCATCAATGCTGAGGCCCTCCTGGCGGGCAAGTCGCTTGGCAGGAGCAGAAATGTTGGGCTCGCGATCGAGGGCAGTCTGAAGTCGGCCCTGAGAAGAGCTGTATTGCTCAGGCTCGGGGGTAGGCTCGGGGGCGGACTCTGACTCGGACTTGGACTCGGACTTGGACTCCTTCTTGGGGGCAGCAGGCTTGGCAGCCTCGCCGCCAGCATCCTCGAGCGAGAACTTTTCGAAGGCAGCGACGTCGCCACCCTCCTCAACGAGAACAGCAATGGGCTATAAGGAGAAGCACGAGTTAGTGTCATGATGTACTAGAGTAATGAGGCTCTGTGAGGGTCGGGGGCAGGAGCAAGATAACCCGAAACCCGAGAGGTGGCCAGACTGGGGTCGGAAAATAGCGACTTACGGTGCCAACGGGGACATCCTTCTCGCCTGATTCCTTGAGGATCTTTGCAATCACACCCTCCTCCTGGAACTCGAAGTCCATCTGGGCCTTGTCGGTCTCGATCTCTACCAGGACATCACCGGGGGCGACGGAATCGCCAGGCTTCTTCTGCCAGGAGCCGATGTTGCCAGCCTGCATGGTGGGCGACAGAGCAGGCATCTTGATGACCTGGTGCTCGGGGAACGAGGCATAGTATCGCACAACATGCGCAGCGAAGCCGGTTCGCAGGGCATTGTGAGTAGGGGCGACGATGCGCCTTCGGAGAGCAGCGCTGAGCATTGTCGGGAGGGATTAATGTGTCTCTGCGAGGCGGAGAAAGCTGTTAGCGGGCGGCATACGAGCGCGATTATGTGCGGACCCGGTCCAAGGCAGGAAAAGGACTCACCGGCCGAAAGGGCAATTAAAAGAATTGAGAGTCGTCACGAGAGGCCACGGAGCAGTCGAGCGGAGGGATGGGGAGGAGACTGGTAGAGAGATGAAGCTCTTGGGCGAGTAGGAGAGAAAGGGACGGGTTCGGGGACGGAAGGGAAATTTGCGGTTGGTTGGACGTGGAGTTTTTTGCCTTGCGTTGAGCTCCCGCCGGGACGACTGAGGCAGGTACGTACTGTAGCTTTGGGGTGAGGCTAAGCCTGTTTAGGGCCTGGCGTGGGAATCCAATGCGACCGTTGAGAGGGCGACTTGGGCGGTAGGGCATTTACTCGGCGCTGTTATTCCACAGATTTAGGGAAGAAGAGCGCTGTACTCTGTAGGCTAAGTGAGTAATTACGTTAACTATGGGGACCTGGAAAAACCCGCGGTGATGGGACGAGGCCCGCCAAAAGGAGCTTGCGCTAGGAGCAAAAAAAAAAGAAAGGGACGCCATCATGATACCTTTGTTTGAACACCTCGGGGGATCATTATGCGACATGAGCGAAGTCCGAAGGGCATTGGAAAGGTAGAGAGCGGGTATGGTAGGATTTCGCTGCTAACTATATTATATGAATAATTTCGTCTGCTATCTAGTTACTTCCCAAGCCTGCCTGTCTAGACATTCGCTACATAACTACAGCCGGCAATGCCTGATGTTTTGTTGTCACTCACGTCTTGTCCTCAGGTTATTTATTTAGCCCGAGTCGACCTTTCCCTCTCACGGCCGTCACCACATCCACTCGGGGTGAGAACGGCCCGGTTGTGGATAGACGATTCACCAATCACTCTTCGTGGCTAAGGAACCAACTCAGTTTACTCCGTATGCCTCCAGGCATTTATAGTCCCGAGAAGCATTCTCGGTTTCATTCCTGCATATCATTAAACAGGGACTAGTTATATGGATAATAGTCTAGAGGTCAGTTGCACAGTCTCTTATCTTATTGGCTTATTCCGCATTTTGGTGTTCAGTGAGCTGGCTCTTGCGGCACATGAGCCCACCCTAGAGGTAGTCATTCAAGCGCCATAGCTGATAAACTTGACGGGTGTAAAGACGATAAACTCATTGACCACAATAAAAATATCATGTTAAATTAAGAATGATATAAATCCATAAATTAAGTCCATGGAATGCTAGGGTCGATGTGTGTAAGTGATCATCCTCTCGCAGAAACGACGAAAAGACCTGGTGGTTGTGCAGAGTTTGAACCTCACACTAAACTCATAGAATATAATACAATCTATTCTAGAAGGGCATCGCTCATATATAAAGATGGGTTGGAAACTCCGTGATGGCCACTCAACAATGCGTGGGCCTCCTCAACTGACTAGTCTGAACCTCCTCCTCCTCCTCCGCC
>JADDON010000033.1:0-14806 GCA_017140175.1 Fusarium staphyleae
GAAAATTAAGGAATACCTTAAGGAATACCTTTTAATTATTATAGAACCTAAATCTATATTTATTTAAGATAATACCTCTATATATATAGCTAAAATAGTCTAGAATTAGCTATAGAAATAGGCTAAAGAGAATAAGGTTATATTAATTAACTAGCTGCCTTATTTATCTAACTTAAACCCTATTAAAAATATATAGAAGCTACTAAAAGAGGCTATTATAAAGGTATACCTTAAGCTAGTTAATATACCTAAGAATAATAAGACTAAGTAGAAGCTTTATAAGACTGCAGTTAAGGTATGGGATAGACTTAATTAGAGAGTATTATAAAAACTAGTTAAAATGCTATATAAGAGGCTATAGGCTATTATTATAGTAAGAGGCTAGTATATAAAGTATTAATATAATTCAAATGAAAGCCTGATTTCTAGGCTTTCTAATTATATAGCTTCTATTTTAATTAACTATTAAATAGCTATATAATTTGACTTTGAAGGTTAGGTATTAAATCGGGTGGTTGGGGTGAATTTGTGGATCATGCTTCACTTTTGTCAGCCGACTGTAGGCCAGCATCCCGGTGAGTACTAGCGTTCGTTACCTCACAGCTCACAGGCTGGCTGGCCACGTGTGAGATGGAACCGCTTCTGGTCTTGTTCGACAAGATGAGGAAACACAACACCCCTTGACCCCTGTCCCGGAAACCATTTTGGGGTTGTGCGCTGGCCACCCTCGCCGCCGCCTGTCGTCCGATTCCCCATCATCCATGATGGGTACAGCCGTCTTTGTACCCTACGTGTACCGGGGAAGAGCCTGGCTCTGAGCTCATGGTACTGTACTAGGCATGCATGGGGAAGTTGGCGTCTTGCGTTTGGAGGATTCACATACGCGTCAAGGAGAATCCCAAACACCGAGTCCATCATGGACCTGTTCCGATCCGCCGGCGGGATCTATCTATCCTCTGAAGGGCTTTTCCCCCGTCTTCTCTTAATGGCCGGCGTGGGTCGGCCGGAAGCAGTCCGGCGAATGCTTCAGATAAAAGATGAGCATGAGCCATGCCCATTATATCGCGTCCAAGAGTTTGAGAGCTCTTGGCCAAGATAGGAAGAAAGAGGCGATAAAAGGTAGATTCGGGACTAGCCTCAAGCCCTTCAACAGGGGCTTCAGGCTTCGCTTTGACTCGCCACGGCCCAAGTGCTTCCCAGCGCACTGGTAACTACTCGCTAGCATCTCTGACGTTAGTAGCCATCTCCATTTTGCCGCTTCTACAGGGCAGCGCGTGACTGCATGTTCGTTAGTTGTTCTCCCAGATGGCCCTTGGGTTTAGCTCCCTCTCGAGGATCTGGATCTTATCTCCCAAGCCTGTACTCCGTATCCGCATCTTCCTCGAACTCGGAAGGTTGAGGCTTCCTCGGCCAACTGGAAAAGCTGTGATTCAGACATATACAAGTAAAACGGCCGGAACTCATCCTCCTCCAGAAACGCCCGGTGCAGAGCAGGCCTTCGGAGGAAAAGATCGGTGATACTACTCAAATAGGCCATTGAGCAGGGCAGACAGGGGTAGCGTGGTTAGTTAGTCTTTGACCTTTCTCCATCGGCGCTAAAACCCGGGTTTTCAAGCCCAATCGCAACATCCCATTGACGCTTCGCCAACGCTGAACTCCGCGCTGCTGTCTGAGACACTATCTTTGATGAGGCAGCCGTTGCGCTTGCTCAACGACCGACAGGCTGGCGTTCCATGGGTGTCCCGGAATACTTGTCTAAACCGGGTTGGCTCTGCTGCTCCAAGATGCCATAACCGTTGTGAATCGTATGTTTTTTTTTTTCGAGAGCATCAACCTGCTCTCAAGTGTCTCGCCTCTTTGTTGATTCCAAGTCGTAGCAAGACGTAGGGTGAGATTGCGGCCCGCGATTCTAGTGTGCACTCGTGGAAGAGCCATGATCCCAGTACTTGCTGGGATCGGGGTTTCAACCAGAACCTCGTTTCCCTACATACGCATAACCAAGTAGCCAAGCAACCAAGCAATCGAGGGCCCACTTGAGAATGTAAACTGGCACGTCCTGGGTAGTGAATAACTACGATGCCTGCTGCGCCTGAAGGCTCGCCCACTTGCAAGTGCCGGGAGAATGCCTGAGCTGGCTCACTCTCAGCTGACAAGGTTGACTTCCTGATTTGATCTCGACAAGGCCACTGAACAAGGTCACTATGTTACCTGTTTAGGTGTTCTTGGTGGCCAACAGATCAGCCATGCAGCTTGATGACGGTCCAGAGCCGCAAGACAACGCAATGGCCGAGCTGATCGACAAGATCTACCCCCGCTATTCTCTCGGAACAAACGTACCCGACAGCAAGGATCGGACTGTGAGGTCACTTTGGCATCTTGACTGTTGCTCCTTGGCGCTTTCATTGCCGTTTATAGCGTCGGGTACCGTTGATCCCGTTGAGGCTACGTACATTTCTTGTGGACTCCAGTGGCAGTCAATCCAGCAATGGGAGAGCAGTGATCTTGAAATCTTCTCTCCGTGTGTGCTTTTTTCCTTTGGACCAATGCAAAGAGCCGGGCTTAAGCTCGTGAGCGCAACTTCATCCTGGGGGTATGATAATGCGCATCTTATGGAGATCATCCGTCTTTGAGATTTGACAAGCCAAAGCCCCTGACGGCATTCGCCAGGAACCATGCTGTACAGTGCGGCGCGTCCTTTTCAGCTTCAACGACCAGATATCGACCTGAGAGTGAGTCTTCTCGGTTGCGGAGACCACATATAGATAGGTCATCCGGTGAAGCAGACGTAAGCGGATGTGAAAAAGAAATTCTCCCTCTCGTGCGTCCCCGACTTACAGAGTCGAGACCGTTCTCTTCGGGCTTGCCGTGAGGTTCGTTCTGGCTCAACCCCACTCGGTAGCTGAAAGGCGGGCGCAGACTGCTTCCAGATATTATCTATCTGCTTTCAAGATTGGTCGATCATGTGTAACGTTATCTGTATAACATGTTATATCAGTTCAAAGCATCATGAACACACGGCAAACCCCCAATTGGAAGATGGCGAAACAATCGCGATTGACTCCGGTGCGCGGATGTGAACCGTAACCTTGGCTCTAATTAGCAACACACAATCGAGGCACCTAAACAACATCCTTGACGTGGGTAAGCCGGGGAGATTTAACGAGCTTATTAACGCTCGCTGGAACTTGACCACCAAGTGCTATCCCAACTTATACAACGTAAAGTGTTGACAATGGCACAATGGCACATTTCTGAATCCGATACATCAAAACGGTGCCCCAGCTCGACCGGGTCCTGGGGTCTTCTCCAACTAACCTAGTTTTCCAGCTCCAAGATGCGCTGCTCTTTCGGGAAAGTGTGGCATACCTCAAGCCCTCAGCCCTGGGCTGTTGTCGTTTTCGGTGACCTTCATCCTTTGACGAGGTCGCTTAATCCATGTCGTTGATTTGCATGCCGCGCTCTCGACGTGGAGACAAGCGAAGAAAGCTCAATGGTCAGATGGGCCATCATGACCTTCACCGGCTCACCTTCACATCTGGTGATATTGCGCCCTGGTCTGGATAGCCACCTGGGCGTTGTCTGCCCCTAATGTCGTCCACAAACAAGCAAGTCGTTTAATCTCCACTGCGTTGGTGCCAGCCCTGACGTGCCTCTGCGTAACGTAATTTGCGGCCGGGCCCGCCAAGGGTCAACCACCCGCTCCCTTGCACCTTTCACTAGTTGTGGCTTTGGCCCGTTCTCCTGGACGAACTTTGCTGGCACATAGATTCGTCGTACTGTAGTCATATCTTGAAGGCCCTGCCAAGACCATAACAATCCATGCGGTTGCTTCATCAAGTCGACACCCATTCTGCAATGCCGAATATCGTGATGCAAGCCAGATCAGCCATCCTCGAATTTAGATATCTCAATGTATTGCCACAATACAAAACCACAGTTACTTGAGCTCGGAAATGAAAAGAGCCGAAGAACCAACTGGCTGGAAACCGGAGCGGTACACTGCAGGTGTGGTGTCAAGCCGCTTACACAACCTCACGCAAGCCGTCGTTTGGCTGCTGATCGTGCCACGCCCCTCGACGGCAGCTTGCGAGGCCCAGCGGAGAGAGTATGGTCGTACGCGGGTGCTGTCAACTGCTAGCATCTCACTCAGCTGCCCTATCATCTAGAGCTGTTATTGTTGCCCCATGACCCCCAAAGACAGGCTTTGGGTGTGAGCCAGAGAGTGGGAATTGGTGACCAGGCTACCAGGCCATCGCTTCCAGTATGACACAAAGGCTGGGGAAAGCTGAAATCGACGGCAAAAATGTCGCCCAGCTGGACGGTCAGGGTTACATTGCACCGTATCGCTTGTACTCCGCTGATCCAGCCTGCAAGCAAGAACAGGTGTGCGTCTTTAGGAAGAGCCCGGACTTTCTCGCTTCACGAGGGTTGGGCCATTATCAGGGGCTACGGAGGTCGCCCATCTGTGCTCGGTCGACACACGCTGGCAACCTGAATGGCCGAAGTCGGGACTCGTAACAGACTTCTAGACTAAACAACATGGGCGGACGTGTCTGGTGCCGATGGGTGTGAACAATCGATATGTCCCGCGACCGAGCCAAGCGTTCCGAGGCCTAAGTCTCAAGGCTGCAGAACAGCGGAGGCTCTTGCGAGAATCGCATCGTCTTCAACACAAGGATTTCTTGAGGGGCAATGTTGATTCGGCTCGATTACGGTGTGGTGGTTGCACAGCTAAAAGGAACGCTGTGCCGTCCGCCACAGCGGGCACGGATATGTAGCGTTGTAGTTCTGAGTCTACTCCGTATGTCAGGACACAATGGCGGGTGCGTAATCTGTGTGCTATGACAACCACAAAAAGCGTATCAAAGATCGGGAACTGGCGTGGTGACAAGCCGGGGGGACTTGACACAAGGAGGTTGGAAGAACCTTGCACAGCACGATAATTGGCTATTTGTAGATGTAATGTGATGACAAAAAGCAAGGCTTACAGCGATAAGTGAAGTGATCACGGTCTAAGCAGTCGTGAGGTTTTGCTGGAAAGTTGAGGTGTAGTTGTGATGCGGTGGCAACTGTAAAGTTAGCTAGCTGGCATCGTATGTACATACATCGTAGCCTGACGAACTAGAACGCTACAAATGGAAGGTAGACTCTGTTTCGGGTCGTCCTTCTTCTGCACGCTCCCAAGTACGGTCAAGGAAGGCACGCAATGCCTCATCCGTGCAGCTCCGCTACCGTAACTGTGCCTTTGACTGCATCCTTTCTGCAACAGCTGCAGCTGCAGCGACCACAGCACCCGAGTCCACTGGGAGCGATACGCCTGGGCCCCTAAGCCAGCTGAGCTGTCTGCAGCACCCCCGCCTGCAGGCGCCGGGACCTGCGGGGCTGCTGCCCGGTCATCCGCGGCGTGCTCGCACTGTCCTAGTTCGTTTTGATCCCAACCTGCCGAGACCTCATCCAGCGCAGCTCGGGCCCAGAACTGCTAAGATTTCCCGACGCCGACGACAACCACTCACCACATCCTCTCAATCCTCACAATCCTCACAAGCTGTCATCTCGCCGGCTGCATGCACCGGCTTCTTGTTGACCGTGGTTGTAGTGGATGGTGTCACTCACCGTAATCGATGGCTCTGGCTCTGGCTCTGGCTCTGCACAAGACTGTGGCCCCGCAAGCTAAGTAAGTTATCGTTGAGGTGTCATCCATCCCATCTTCCTTGGATGACCGATTGGGAATACAGGCACAGGCACAAGCACACTACCAAAGCATTCTACTTTCGAGCCACTCTAGACGCCTTCACAGTCAGTCCGACACGACACAAGACAACCCCCTTCAACTGATCGCGGCTCAATTGTGGATATGACTTGATACAAAGGGTGACAGGCAACGAGACAACAACTGACGATATCGATTGGCGACGGTAGGTGTTGTTTGATGCTGGGCGCCGCTGTCGCCGCCGCCCTGAAGCCCTGGAACCTGGCTCTGCCATCTTGGGCTAAGGCGCATCAACCCCTCGAGCTAGGTACGACATTATCGCGCGGCGCCTCCACTGTGGCAGCCCTCCCAGAGACTCTTTTGTATTAAGGCGAGGAGGGCAATCCCTATCACGGTCAAAACCAGGTGGTCGCGGGACCCGCCGGCCCAATCCCACCAGGTTGGTGACCCAATCCTCGCGATGCTGAGGCCAAGACCTCCGAGGGAGGCTTCGGAGGGAGATGGGGAGTGTCCTGAGTGTATGGGCGAGGCGCCGCGCGACGGCAGCACACGCCAGCCCGGTGCGTTCCCCTGTTTGCCCTACTGTCCACAAACGCCGGGGCGCCTTGCTATAAAAAACCTTCGCGTACCTTAGCCTTGTCGTTGAAAAGGGTTGCGGGCTGGCCAAGACATACAGGGGTTGAAGGCAGGGATAACTCGACGACGAGCCATCAAATTCTGGACTTAGAGCCCAAGTTCACCAATGTACCTGGCCAGAGCGTCGTGCGGGAGCAGTGTACCTTACCGCCCGTACCCAGCGCGTGGAGCCGCTGCCTCTTTGCCCTTGAAGAGACCTTGCACAGGAGCTCTCGTGGGTACTCCCTGTGCTGAGTCCCTCGCCGATATGATCTCCTCCCCGGCCACGGCTTGTGGTAGGGAGCCAGGGGTCTGTTCGCTCCTCTTTCACCCCAGTTCCCTCGGGATGCGAACCCACACGCCATCTCGCGGACCATCATGACGGGGCCAAATGACTGCCGATGCTTCCAAGGCCCCAGGTTGTGTAGCCCCGGCGTCCAAAACGCGTACATGTCTTTCATTCTTTTACCCTTCCACGCCCCTCCCATTATCCTTCATCATCGTCTTCCCTTCCGACTCAGGACCTCCTTCGTCTACTCCATCGTTGGAGGGCAAATCTAAGTGAGCAGTGTCTCACAAATCGCGGCACCCTTCTCGCTTGCCTGGGCCACCTCACTTCTTAAAGTAACTAGTTGTTCAAAAGACGACCTGATTCCACGACCTCAACCAAATCTCAATACCCACGACACCTTCACTCTTTTGTTGCTTTGGTACCATCCAAAACCCGTTTTCACAAAGTCATTCTTTACTTGCAGTCATTCGAATATCGACCCGCCGCTCGTTCAGTTCTATCGTCGAACCTATAGACTACCACGGGTCTCCACCTAACGATCTTACACGGGACTGAAACCCTCATTCCAATCATTACCACACGGGTCCATCTCACGCATTCCTCAAAACAGGGCATGATGGAGAACATGGGTTCCTATCACCAACCGCAATGGTCGGGCTGGGGCTACCACGGCACCCCTAACCAGTACCAGAGATACTCACAGCAGCTACCCAGCTATGCTAGTTATCTACCAGAGTCAATGGAACTCTACAATGCCCAGCAGGGCCACCTCCTACATCACCATCAAATGTCTAGGACGACTGAAACAAAGCCTCGTCTCTCCAAAGAAGAAGTCGAGACTCTCGAGGCTGAGTTCCAGAAGAACCACAAGCCCAACAGCAGTACAAAGAAGGCCTTGGCAGAGTCGATGAGAGTCGACAATGCCCGTATCAATGTTTGTCATCTTCATTCTTTTGAAGTACGGTTCCCTCACTAACATGATTGTAGAATTGGTTCCAGAACCGGCGAGCACGGGAAAAGAAGGAGAAGAACATTCGCGAATACGCCGCCAAACAGAAGATGGAAAAGGCACACACTGCTAGCGAAGAGAGCGCTCAGTCCGATAACGACGGTCAAAGTGATCGGGTCGTCTCGAGTGCGCCTTTCCCAGTCCCGGGCCCTCTCAGGGCCAGGCCGTCGCCAACTCCAGAGCAGGAAAGCGAAGCCGATACCACTCGATCGGACGATGGTGTATCCATATCACCGGGTGTGTCTACTCACGTAACTCCTGAACCTGATCTTCCCTCCGACAACATCACGCTGCCTACCTATGATCAGTATCCTCAACTGATTGTGCCTGATGAGGAGGATGAGCGCACCCCTTCGTTGTCGCAGCACTGTTTCTCTGTGGCAAGCAGCCTATCATCTTCACCTGCACAGGAGCATTATATCTACAGCAACACTCTCTCCGTTGATGAGACCGCCAGATCAGCCATGATGCCATTGAAGCCCTCTCCTTCCATGGATATTGCTTCTCGACGGAACCGTCGTCCCCCTCATCTTGCTATCAATGCCTCCCGCAGCTACTCAGCGTGTGCCCCCAGAACTGGGATAGACATGGGAAGAAGGGCGGACGTCGGCCACTCGATGCGTCGTGTGGCCTCTGCAACTGGGCATGTTCGTATTAGCAAGCCATCGGGCACGCCCCGCAGTCCATACTTTGATCGAAACCCCGAGGCACTCTTGCAACTCAACCGGTCCCCAACGTTCTCAGGAGTTTCAGCAACCATTGCCCCGCCGACACCGAACACACCTGTTGTCACAAGTCACATAGGCTTGTGCGAGGCTACGCCGGCGAGCACAATTGCTTACGATGAGAAGTACCCAATGGATCTGGCGATTCATGATCCAACTCTTCGCACTCCACCTACGACCCCGGGTATCATGGACCACATGTACAACACGGACTCCGTATATGAAGTTGTGGTGTCTGATGAACCTCTAGTGACGCCGGGACTGGGAGGATTCCCCAATGACTTTGGCCTTCCTGGGGCATCGACACATGTGCCTAACTACCTCTCCAACGGCTGTTCTAGTCAGCCTCATACGCCGTCATATGCTCCTTCGATGGGCCCAAACTACTTTGGTTATGCCGGTGGCAATGCTGAGTACAACTGGTCTGACGATGCCTCAGTGTCGGTACAGTCCTCGCCTGGTCAAGCCCATCGGAACGTCCAATTCATGAACATCACGCCATCTAGCTTCAACTAAGCGACTCGGAAAACACCAACACGCTATGCTCTGAGGCATTCCCAACATACATCACCCTACCACACTTGACCAACGAAATGCAAGTTCTTTACTCTTATGCACTGCAGCGATATTCGTTTGTTTACAGGTTGGACATTGTACATTACTGCGATGTTTGTCTAGCTTTCATCAATTGATGATGACAATTGTCGCGCTTAGCGATATCTCCGCCATTTCTTTTACTTGCTTCTGTTCTGCTGTTCACGAATAAACAAAAGGCCTCATACCCTAATATAATGAGAGAGACGGTGCTGGTTAGCGCCCTGGAATGGACATTGGAAAATGGGTATACCTGGATGGAATGAGTTAAGGAGTAGAAAGGGAACACAACTCATGAGAGAACTTGAGTGAAAGAGGCACCAGCTGATAGAAGCCGGAACCACGACGAACCGTATTCGCGCCTTGAGACGCGCATGGGTGTACTGTCGTATCTTGGGCATATGACAGGCAATAAAACAGAAGGTGAAGCAATAAAATCAATCAATTCAGTCAAATCCCAAAAAAAGAGGCCCTCAAGCGAAGGTTCCATGTGATCTAGCCTAGAAAAAGGCCTGTTGTCACCAGTATTGGGGGCCAGGGTTGACTACCACAAGGACATTACCACGAGGACATTTGATGGCCCGATCCATCCGTGAGGCTTCTTAAAACCAGGGGAGGTCAGCTTTAGCCATCAAATGGACCAGATTGAGGTTTAATGCAACAGACGACGGCGTGTGTCTTTCGGGCCAAGCCTTGAACTCAGTTGCGTGTGAGGGTGTGCCACATTCCACTCCGACCAGCTCAGCCCTCCCAAACAGGCACGGAAGAGACCCGGGAGAGCGGCGCCATGCACAAAAGTTAAAGCGAACAATGAAAAGGGAAAGGGGGGGTTCAACGTACCCGAGGTCACACAAACCGGAGACCAGGTCGGGGAGGTCTCGGGGGCCGGACTACACGGGACCCCACCCGGAATAGGACCCACCTTTCAAGCCGCTTACATTCGTTCCAAGGCATTGCCAATGATGGAGACGCGGGGGATCGACACTGCAGGTGCTGGGGGGTTTCCCGTTGATCGATCGAGCCAGTTGAGATTACCGATACGAGCGAGGTTCAGGGAAACCCGGTGCAAAGTTCCTCCAAGCTTATGTTAAGGAATGTTTATCTCGTGGTGCGCAACATCGCTCAAGCGATGCCTTTGCATCTTTCAGATAACTCGGCTGTCTTTTCGGGAAAGAAACCTTGACGATGCGCGAATGATGATCACTAACGTTTCTCGGCTACGAAGATACACTTTGGAGGCTAACGGTTTCGCGACCTGATGCAAGGGACGGAAACCCAAGGGAGAGAGTTGCCCTCGCCGCAACGCGTGGGACATTGAACGACTTGGAGTGGCTACAAGCTGTTCGCTACAGCTAACACAGGTGGATATGTTCCTGAGCCGTAACTACCTATTGTTCCCTGAATAAGGTAGGGGGAGATATGGGACCGTGTCGGGGGTCCCTTTGAAGGTATGCTCGTCAGACGGTGGGTGTAAGTCATGACAGCAGCTGTAGATCAAGACGTTAGAAAGTGACTGTTGAGCGGGCGCCACCAGGAACACCAGGAACATCCATACTGCATTTGTCAAGATAAGCCAAAGAAAACATGTATTTTGTGAGTTCTGGGGATTGCTTTATTATTTCGTCTTGAACACATTTACTGTAGATTCGCTCCGAGTCATGGTAACTAACAGTTGTAGGTAACTTTGCACGATCCTTTGTGCACCACAAGTCAAGCTATTAAAGCACAGCATCCAACAGTAGGGACACATCTTAACTATTCATTATCAAGTCCACAATCATAGTAAAGAACACGGAGCTACTATTGATACATTTTTGAGATCTTGTTCATTATCGTGATCAGAGTAATTGTAGTTTTTATGCATCTGCCGGACGGGGAACCTTCAGTGGCCCTTCAGGCGGGACGTCACCTGTAGCCCAGTGTAGTCGCGTGTAAACCGCGTCGGGCAAGACGTCACTGCAAACAGTGGAGCGAATGCTACCTCGCATGCGCCAGAACAAAACCACTTTAACCTCGAGCTCCAAGCTCAGCAGCATCAATATTTCCACTCCATAACAAACAATACTTCTCCCAGCCTTGCACTACCGCCCTGTATCCTTTAACTTATCTTCTCAGTATTTGCATATTTTCCAATGCCGCGCGCCGAATGATCACCACGTCGCTTCCATGACCTCTCCCGCCCTCGTTGGCACAGACGCGTCGCGTCCACGTTCGAGGATTTTGACGCCCAGCTCCGAAGGAGGCTCAAGTCACAACCATGAGTCTCGTTCGCCCGAGCAACGCAAGAGGAAGAGGACCGAGTCTGTTACTATGGAGCACCTCTTGAAGCCATCAATTGCTCTCAAGGTTTGTGCCCATGTTACTTTTGTTGTTGTCATCTGTCATTGGGTTTCCATACTGATCGACAACGGATAGCCGCATCCCCCAAACCTCCATGTTCAGCCTCGCGTCCTTCACCCGCTGATGGTTCTGCCCCGCGAGCATCTTGCGCTATCCTCGATCGATTTCCATGCTTCCAACGTCGATCTTTCCTCGCATCGATTCTTCGAGTCCCATGTCAAGATCCTCGACCTCGAGAGCCGAATGGGCTCCGTCCCCGTGGTTCTCCTCGCAAGAAAGGAATCGAGCCGCGCCGTATACGCTCTTGAGAGGCAGGAAACCGGACTATATGTCGTATGCCGGCTGGGACCTTGGGTGGACTTGGAGGTCTTGGCTAAGCATGCATCCGCTGTCTGTCGAGAACGTATACAACCCACCGCAAGACCAGAATCGCGAAACCAAGCAGCCCTGTCCGCAATCACCACACCGCAGTTGCACAAAGACCAAAAGACCAAGCGGGCCGCTATCGAAGCGATCCAGTCTTTAGTTCGAAAGAGGCCGAGGTCCCAGTCCGTCTCAACAGTGGCAGGTTCAGAAAGATATGAGGCACGGTCTGAAGCTACCATCCCGGTCGAAACACAGCTACCGTCACCTTTACTTAGAGAAGAGGAGCTTACAAAGGCCTCTCGTGAGGGCACAGTACAAGTGCCTCCAGTCCCGCCGCCGAACTCGATCAACCCCACAGAGGATCCCTCGCAACAAACTGCAGATGGGATCTTTGAGAGTCTTCGAACGCAGTACTTCGATGCGCTGTACAAATCCATGGTAGGGATGCTTTCACTCCTGTCACTACAATAGCTAATTTATCAAGGGATCCCTTGCGTACTTTGCCAAAGGTCCTCTGTCACGGGCTCGTTCTGCTTTTCACCTTGACCTTGAGTCGAATCTAGACATTGGTGATCTCATAGAGTTCCTGAAAGGCCTGGTTCTAACCACGGTTCAAATCGATAAGAAATACCGAGAAACCATTCCTGAGCTTATCACCAAGATAAAGACAGTCGTTGATAGCTCTGATGAAGCGCGGAAGAGAAAACGCCGAGCCAAGAAAATGAAAATCGGCAGGGATGGCCTCTACCCATATGAGGAAGATCATATCAGAAACTGGTGGATCACAAATAAGCCCGAGGTGCAAGAGGACGAACCCGAAGTACCTGTCCCACAGATCAAATCACTTACCACCATGCTTCGCACTCGGGAAACACAAATGCAGATGATTCTCATCCTGGAAATCCTTGCCCTGACTCCTTTGAAGCCCCCCGAGGACGCGGAAGAGAGCCAGCTTCCCCTATTGCCTGGTGCAGCAGAGTCTCGGGGTGACATGGCGTCTTACTCGACGAAGAAGAGGAACAAACACAACCTCCCAGTACTAGTGGATGTGCACGCCGACCGCTTAACCATCTGGCAGTCTACCGCATCTGACGAACAGTTGCTGCTAGAGGATTCACAGGTTGGGCAGAACTTGGACGGCCAGCCTCAGCAGAAGGGATCATCAGAGCCTCTCAAAGACTTTTGTGTTGACATCATTGTGCCATTGTAAGTTAATGCTTGATCATATTCTAAGGTATCAAGACTAACCTTGACAGCTTTTCCCATCGACTACCAGAGCTGTGCGACTCTATCAATCGAAAGTTGGGTGGGCCTGTTATTGTAAAGCCCCCTAGGCCCAGAACTCTCAAAAGATCGTCAAGCAAGCGTGATCAGAAGCCAGGTACGGTCACCAAGCGCCCTACCCCCGGTCAACCAACCAGAACGTTGCAAAGAGCGCTTTCCACAGAGCAAAACTCTCGACGAAGTGTATCCAGAGGACCCAGCAATATGATTGCCCTTATGCGCTCGGCAACATCTACTGCTCTACCAGGAATCAAGCGGGAAAGCAGCGACCCCGCTGCGATGAAGTCGGCTCTCAAGACCGAGCCCGATCTGTTGAACAGGAGGAGCGGACCCCTGTCGCGGAGCAGCAGCATGAGCAACTTGCAGGACACGAAGGCCAGTAAGCAGGCTCAAGTTGATGCAGAGTTGAAGGAGGCAATCTCCTCACTAAGGAAACCTAACCGTGTGGTTGTCAGCAAGGCCATGGTCGAAGCAACAGAGCGCCGAGCGTCTGTTGGTCTTTCAGCTAAGAGTAAGTTGCAAGCACCAGATATCCGATAACTAGGGTCTAACACTGCATCTAGAAGTGAGAAAACCTGGCAGGAGTTCCCTGGGCGCATCAGTGGTAAAGGCTACGCCAGCGAACAACCGTTTCAAGGATATGTTTGCCCCAAAGGCCGAATCAGCGGTCGGCCTCCCTTTGATGAGTGCCGAGGAGGTCATTCCCCCTTCAAGCATACCGTCTAGGATTCCCTCAACGGGCCTTCGTGGAGGTCACCGAGATGCCTTCCACCAAAGCCCAGCCTCTGACCTTGAAAGAATCGGCAATACGCCAACAAAGGCAGGGTCTAACTTTATCCGCAGACCTACAAACGACAAAGATATCCTACCTTTCCCGCCCTCTTCCCCATTGATGGAGAGGAGGACTTTGTCAGGGGCAGAATTATTTGCGCCACGCACTGCTGGAGAAAAAAAGCGAAGAGTCAGTTTCGCCTCGACCAGGGACGAAGAAATCTTGGCCACGCCTGTGAAGACGATGGCATCAAAGAGTATTGTCAACAATGTCCAGGCTCAAGATATTGCGCCTCCAAAGCCACAGTCAATCTATCAGAAATTGGGATGGGACGATGACCTGGATGACCTGTCATGAGTTGCTTATTGGAGCATTATACAGCGGTGTTTTCGACGGCATATGCAGTACAGGCATGGAAAGTTATATAGCATCATTGTTCGGCGTTGGGATTATGGCACAGCTATTGTATGCATAATGACATTTAGATACGACACATGATATCAAACATGGCAGTCGAGAATGAACACTACAACTCCTCTCGAAATGTTTCATGCTACCGCTGGTTCTACAAGCATGGTGGGTAGGTCTGTGATGTCGACATGTTCCTGCGATCCCAAATCTACCACACGAATGGCCTCCATGCCCACGATGCCCTCTTGCAAAGCAAGGAACTGTAGCTCCACTACGTAGCAGGCTCCTGGTGCAAGAGGGCCAACGCGCGTGTCGGCGCTCAAGCATACGACATCGGTGGTCTCGACAAGGGAGTTCTTTTGTAGTGCATGAAGGACGTTTTCATCCGTGACTGCGTCAGCGACATCCTGCTCGCCACGCCGTCGGCCCCCGACCGAAGGAGGGCGTGCCATACGGACCTCGCTCCGCCGACGCCGGGGAACTGCAACCAGCGCGAGCTTTCTCGGCGGCGCTGTGTTCTTCTCCGAGGCTCGATTAACAATATAGATGGTCCAGGAGAAGACTTGACCGGGGTACACCGGCTCAGACGGACCGGTGAAGGTCATTGTGATGCCTAGCTCTGGCACCGGGGTCTCTACAGGTTTTGTTGCGGCCTCGAGGGTGGGCAGGGCGTCGGGGCGGGTGACAG